>JAGFNQ010009540.1:0-35970 GCA_024364735.1 Boesenbergia rotunda
GATCGTAGGAACATCTCCAAATAGGTTGATATCCAACCATAGATAGAACAACCATGGCTAGAGTCCATCAAGTTATTCTTAGCTATGAAGGTAGGTAATTATACCGATTACATATTATACATATATAACTATCACATTATGCTATCAACTAATTGAATGTTTGCATAAATCATTGGGTTGTTAACTCATTAACAAGTATGCAACAATATACATAGCAACCAATTGCACCTCTCTTTACATCGACCTTGGCTGTGGCACAACAAATCGATGCTCCAAGCTTAAGGTTGACCCATTAATCAAGAAATAGTTTTAATATGGTTGGAGCTCATTCAACCGTTTAGTCAGGCTTGGATGTGTCCAACAACCAAAACTAAGGATTGACCTCTGACTCCAACTATATTAATCATAAACTAATTCCATGGTTTGAACATGTTGAGGTTCAAGCCGGGCATGGATGTGTCCATCAACCCAAACGAGAAACAAAACTCCGGTTCTAACCATATTAATGGAAGGTGTTGGCCTTAATATTTTGTAAGGGGTTTTGGGACCCATCCTTTTCTTTTATGCACATTCATGACATATAATTATGTCATGTTCTATCGATATCCTTAATAAAGTATGTATGTGACTTAATTTATCAAGTCTCATTAATTGAATTAGGAACCGGATTTCCTAATTCTAATTTCATACTTTATTCAAGGAATTGTTTTGGGAAACAATTTCCTGAATTATCATAATCAATTTCAGAAATAATATGTTTAAGACTTTGATTTCTCTAAATCAAATCTTATTAAATTAAGAGACAGATTCCCTTAATTCAACCACATATTATTTTCATGAAAATCTTATTTAAGGAAATATACTCTATAGGAAACAATTTTCCTAATTAATTTTGGAGACAATAATATGTAAGAGCATCACCTCATAAATCAAATAAGGAAATTATCGTTTGAGAATCACCTCAAAAATTTCTAAGATTTGATCACATATTTTATTTATGAAAAATTAATATCAATAACTTAATTTGGACGGCTCCCCGAGGCTCAATCCAAAATAAGCATTTGACAGTTTAAATTCAATTAGGAAATTTAATTATAACAACTAACTTTAAATTGGACGACTCCCCGAGGCTCAATCCAAAATAAAGAATTTTGTAAATAATTTAATTTCCAATTATAAATTTAAATGCCAATTAATATTCCCATAATTTGTCTAGACTTTCTTGAAAGAAAGTGCCCAAAATTGCGAGCTTTCTATAAATGGAAAGTTTCCAAAAATAAAAGGTTTTCAGAATAATTGTAAGTTTCTGGTACAAAGAAAACTTATATTTTTCCAAAATTGGAAAATTTACAAAATAGGAAATTTCCAAAATTGGAAAGATTCCAAAAATGGAAAATTTTCACAATTATCATAAAATTTCAGAAACAGAGATATTTCAAAAGTTTGCGAAATTTCATAAAGATTTCCAAACTTTGAAATTCTAAAATCAAAATTTACCATAATTGGAAAGTTTCCATAATTGAAAATTTTCCAAAATTGAGATCATGATAAAGCTTTCTGCAAAAAAATTATATGATTATGTCGAACACAAACCTTGGCTCTGATACCAGTGTTGGGACCGGGTGCATGTTGACATGGATGTGGGTTCGTAATTTTAACATTAATTACGTGCAGCGGAAGGTTTAACATAAATAATTTCTTAAATTATTTAACCACACATCTAAGCATACAATTTTATCTTGTGTAGACATGATCATATATTTAAAATTTTACAGAAACATAAACTAATTTACGTATTACCTCGCGTAACTCGAAGGAAGGGACGAGATCCAACCGTAAGCGTCCCTTGGAAGCTCCGCCTCTATTCGCGTCCACGCCGAGTATCTTCGGGATGACTTCGCAAAGCCACGAGTTTCGTGTTTCGAGAACTACTAGATTCTCTGAGAACGTGATAAGAAAAACCAAGACAGAAGTCGAAAGACTAACCACAAAAGGATGGCCGGAATCAAAATTTCAACGAAGCAAAAGAAGAGGCTTGCGGCAAAAAGATCCTTGCGGCAAACTCTAATTCCGGCAGCACCTTCTCCGGCCAAGAGATGGCCGGAGCTTCCTTCTCCGGTAGCAGGTGGTGGTCGGTAGGGAAAGGGCAGGGGCGGTCAGCTGGTGCTCCTTCTTGGGGTTGGTTGGCGCACGACAAGAAGGGGAGAAGAGAAGGAGAGAAAGAGAGGGAGAGAGCCTATGCCTTTTTCTCTTCGATTATCACCCAAGCCTTGCCTTGAGTCCTTTATATAGTGGCCTCTCAACCATCAAGCCTCTCAAATATGGAATAACTTATTCCATCATGCCAAGTTTGATTTTATATCATGGTTAAAATCATATTTTAATTCATGATAAAAAATCAATCAAGTCTCTTCTCTCCTATGGAATAAATTTCCTTATCATGGAAAATCAATCCATGATTGATTTTATAAAATAAACCAATCCATGGTTCATTTTAATTTCCATGAAAAATAAACCAAACCTTGGTTTATTATATAAAAATTTATATCATCCATAATTTTATAAAACAAACCACACTTGGTTTATTTTATAAATTGAATCAAAAACTTGGTTCTCTCCCTTTGTTGTGGCCGACCAAGCAAAGAGGATGGAGGCCCTCTTTGGCCGACCCATCTAAGCCAAGCCCCAATGAATTAAACTTATTTAATTCATCTATTAAGTCTTCAAAAGACTTAGCCATTTTACGCTTCCGATGCATCTCTGAAAAATTCAGATTCGACTTATCGTTTGGCTCAACCAAACTTAATCTCTCTTGATTGGAAAATCTAATTTTCAACTCATTTTAAATCCCTCGGATTACTCGTAGTCCGTGTGACTAAATAGGCTTTCGATTTATGTTGGTCATCTATAATTAATCAATTATAGAACGATCATGAGTGACACCTAGTAGTACATCATGATCCCCAATTAATCGAAAGATCAACGGTTGACCTCAGAAACAATTCTGAAACCCTTCAGCAGCTATAATGAATCGTGCCCCATTCCCTTCACCATCTTATACCCACTTGGTTCAAGACATGATCTATGTGTGTTAGTCCCCACTAGGCTAACTACGTCACACCTAGCCCAAGTATCATTTTCTCGTCCTACGGATTCTAATTACTCTCATGTATTTAAGAGATTCATACTCTGAACATGTCATGCTCTGGCCAGAGGCTTCGAGTAACAATCTGACGATAGGCCTCGGGTATACATCTCCTCGCATGGAGTGGTGAATCCTTTGTAGGCTGTTCAAACATCTTCGGGCACTTCGGCTTATACCCAATCATCCTGGGTCCACAACTCCTTGGAGATGCTTGCTTATGATGTCAAAGTATAAGTCTCCATGACCAAGATGACTTGAACACCGCAAGTCAAAGGAACATCGCACTTAAGCTGTAGTAAGAACTTCACTGACATATCTATATGTAGACTACCATATGAAGTTTTACAGCCAGTCACTCCAATGAACTAGTTCCCTTAACTAGCATTCATGTTTATCTCTGGACATCTCAATGTCACCAGCCAGTGAGAATTAGCTGATTAGAGAATAACCCATGCTAGTCTCAACAGAATTGATAGTGTCCGTATTTATCAATTCATCGACTAGGGACAATTTCAATACTTCACAATTGCACATGTAGAGATAATCACTAGTTGTGAATTCATCACAAATTCTTTCATGCTGTGAATTATATTGCGGACATTCAGTAAATGAGTTTAAGATCTCAATCAAATACACAAACATGTATACTCAAATAGTGAATATTCATTTATTAAAATAAATGATTACAATTATAAGGTGATTGCCTTAGGACACTTCTCTCATATCACTAACAGTTGAGTGGACAGGATGTTGGGGAGCTACCTACTCCAAAACCCCGAGATAAAGGAGGAGCCACCGACAACTCTAGTATCCCTCGAAAACAACGGCGAATGTGTCAACTGCTTGCCTACAACTCCAACATCCACTGTACATGAGTGGTCGAGTGTGGTGTAACAGGACAATTGCTCGCACCCTAGCAACTACCACGATGAGTGGTGAAGCAACTAAATGACTAACGATAGCTTAACCATATGAAAGCCAACAGTCGTCAGTATGCAACGGTGGAGATATGGTGCATGATACAAAATGCACAAATAACCGAATAATCAACGATGCAACAATATAAGCAATAAGTAACAGAAACCAACGAATATGCAACTACACTACTAGGTAGGCTGTCTCTAATGTCAACAATCCTAGTGGTGTTTAATGAACATCTAAGTACTCCCGTACTAGCAGTACTTTACAGAATAGAAAATCAACGAGAGACTGTACGGACATAAAACACGAATTAACTTGAAGGTGAAATACAGAAAGGTATCAACGGATGATATAAAATAAACAACAACAAAGAACAAGGTCAAGCAATCCTACTCAGACATAAACAACCATGCATTTAAGATAAAGGACTACAAGAATACAAAGGAGAAGTACCCATCTTTTATAGAAGTTCGTAAACGAAGAGGACTTTCCACGATCAACCGTACAAGTCTGAATTAAGATCCTGTATCAAGGACATAGTTTAGCCATTTATACAATTAAATAAATTAGCTAAATAAAATACTAAACATGACAGGATAAATCATAATTATAATACCTATTTAATTAACTCACAAATATCAACTGGTTCCTTCTTAACCTAATTCATCAAATATTAGGTTATTAGGTTAAATCCCAAAATCCCCAATGGTAACTATCAACATGCTGATCAAACCAATCCATGTCTACCAAGCTAGAACCAACATTATCTTAATACATTTTCATCAGATCCTTCAACAACATTTCATCAACCCATAGCACAGTTCGATTTTCCTCTCACACATGGAGTTCATAGCACAATCACCACCAAATACCACATTAGGTGTAACACTCGAAAATTCACAAAACTAATTTTATAAATATCCTAGAATTTATTCTGAATTTATGGATATTTTTATAGAATTTTTCCATGGACAAATAAGGCAAAAATGAATAAAAATAAAATGTGCAGTAAAAAGGCTTAAGTGGGGTTTAACCCCTAGACTTTTATTATGAGAGGAGAATAGGCTTACTAAGTGGGATGGTTTGTTTTCATTGAAATAGAATAGAGGAAAAGATAAATAAGGTGAAGTTAGTTAAATTTTCCCATAAGTATAAAAGGGAAACTTAAGGGTTTTTTAGATTTATTCTTTTCCTCACCTTCTCACCGCCGACCCCTTTCTCTCGTGTGACCCTTCCACTCCCTCTCCTGAGTCTCTCTTCCTCCCTCACTCACGGCAAACCAAGGAGGAGGTCAAAGGGTCTTGTGTTGGGCGGATTCAAGAAGGAGGACATGCTAGGGGATCTTCTCAAGGAGTAGTTCTTCGTTAGAGCCTCTCTGAGACTCCAAGAATCTTCCCTCTCCCTAAACCCTACGCATTAGAGTTGTATGAACAAGTGCAGGATGTAAGTACCTCTCACCTGCAGTATAAGTAGCTTCGTTCGTATGCATAATCGTCTTAGTTATATCTAATTGCAAGTTTATGCTCATATGTGTAGATTAACTCCCTCTACAAACTTTAAGGGCACCACTAGATGGGTTAGACGTGCTTCCCCCTTTAGTTTGGGGTTTAGACACACCGTTGAGTGCCTAGGGAGTGTCCTTAAAAGAAAAGGGGAGTTTTAGGCACGCAAGGTGCTCGAGAAAATGTTAAGAAGCTCTAATATGAGTTTTAGCATGTTTATGAAATTAGCTACCCTTGCTTAATGTTTATGGACCCTACTTCGTCCATTGGGTGGGCTCCTAGATCGCCCCTAGGCTCTAGATAGCCTAGTAGATGCAAGGATAAAGAAAAGAATATTTATGAAAATATTTTACTTTTTATGGCATGCGCTTGGACTCTAGTTCGTCCATGGGTGGGCTCCTAGATCGCCCCTAGGCCCCTAGATCGCCTAGTAGTACCCTAATGGGTTCGGGATTAGCTATCTCGGATCTATTTAGGTATGCGCACATTAGCAGCACATTGTCGGGCCCACAGCAGCATGATTAGTATTTTCACTTACTATATGTATAAGTTTCAAAAGTTCAGTAATAGCTTTAAGTGAAAATAGTTTTAAGATCATGCTTAGTTCAGTTAGATTCTATGAATGTCATGTGAATTTAGTTATAAGAATATGATTTAGTTCATGTGCTTAGTATGATGAGTATGCCATGATATCTGTTTAGATTATATGTTTCAGTAAGAATAAATGACAAGCATGATATGTTTTCTTACATGTGTTTTCAAAAGCATGAATTTCGAAATATGCATTGTTTTGTGAGTAGGATGGTACTTACTAAGCTTTATGCTTATAGTTTCATTTTTCCTTATACTGCAGATAAAGGCAAAGGAAAAATAGAGTAGCGGAAGCGGCAGGGATGATGTGGAGTGTGTGATGGTGGAACTTGGAATGAAAAGAACCTTGGGAACTTGCTTTATGAGGACGAATTATTAAGAATGTTAAATTAATTAGTTTCTTTGACATGTTTATCATTTTTTGCATCTTAAGTACCTTGGTCATGTTGTTAGCATCACTCTTGATATGAGCCTTGCGAGAATTCTAGTATGAGATTATGTATCATGAGTTGATATTATGCAGTTATGTCATGCCTAGCTTCTATATGTGATATGTTGAGTGATACATTTCAAGTGCATGTTAACTAGTAGTAAAATGCATGAACTATGGGTATAGAACGATTTATGATATTATAGTGCTACTATTGATGCATCTAGACTGATACAATGCTTAGCTTTAGTAGCAAGTTGATACAAAGTTCATGTTTCTAATTTCATGCTTAGAGATGGTTGAAGTATCCTTTATTGTCATGAAAACATGTAGAATATGGCCTAGAATCATTGTATACCTGTTAGTAAGCTTAAATATGAGTTTGTAGTGTTTTTGGTACGAAGTAGGTTAACCTTGTCACGTTTCGAGAATCTGAAACTTCAGATTTCAGAGCTTCCAATCGACTGCGACAGCTACCAGTCGACTGGGGTATCACTGGGCAGTCGACTAGTCGACTGGGCAGTCGACTGGGCAGTCGACTGGGACCAGGAAACAAGGGTTTAAACTCTTGTGTGCTTCGATTTCAGTTTTGCACGAATGGTTTAGCAATTAACTTCCAACATGTTTATGATTTACGACAGCATGTTTATGTTATGAATTGTTAGTCCAGTAAATAGCAAAATTTTTAAATTCTCTCAGTTGGTTTAGCATCCAGAAATCAGTAATTAGTTAGCCAGTTAGTAGCGATCCACCTTAAAGCTTAGTATCAGAAGGCGGGTCGTTACAGAGTGGTATCAGAGCAAGTTCCATCTTTCCTCCACACACACATCCAGCATCGTACCTGCAGCTTCCAAGTATGAGTACCTCTCACATTACTTATGTTTCTTGCTTTTTCATTTCTTACTTAACTGAAGCATGTTTATAACTCATGGTACTTTAATATAGTTATAGTAAATATGTATGCCCTCTGTTATATAGATAATGGCTAGAGGACGCCCAACTAGAAGGGCACCAGCTACTGAGCCTCAAAAGGAGGCAATTGACACAGTGACTCCACCTAAGCTCGAGGAGATAGTGGCTCAGCTCTAGAGACAGATAGCTAAGCAGCAGCAAGAGATATCCACTTTAAGGGCTAATCAGTAGACCACACCTACTGCTACGCCAGAACCAAATGTGGAAACCCCAATAGTGACAGAAGTTCCACCTAGAGGACCATTCCCAGCAATAGCACCAGAAGCCCCAGTAGGGGCTAGACGAGAAGCATATTTGGTTTAGTGGCAGAAACTCCAACCAGAGACCTTTGCAGGCACTAGTGAACCGTGAGATGCACAAGCCTGGTTCAAGACCCTGGAGAGTACCATGGAGCTTCTGGACTGGCCAGAACATGAGAAAGTAAAGTGCACCTCCTTCTGCCTAGCAGGAGATGCTAGAATGTGATGGGAAAGGGTGAAGGCCAACCGAGACATAAATCAGATGACGTGGGCCAACTTTGAAGCTAAGTTCTTCGAAGAATTCTTTCATATGCGGGTTACTAACCGGCATTATGATGAATTTACTGAATTTCGTCAAGGTAACCTATCAGTAGAGGAAGTAGTGAAGAGATTCAATAGACTGGCTTGCCTGTGCCCTGAATTAGTCAGCACTAAACGAGAGCGAGTCAGGCTAATGCTCAAGATGCTAAGGCAAGAAATAGCATTGAATGTGGTCAGTGGTGTCCATAGGCTGCAAACCTCAGAAGAACTAGTTAGCAGTGCTCTGATCACCGAGCACTACCTGAACAGCATGCAACAGCAGAAGTCAGTCATGACAGAAAGTAAAGGCCAAGACAATTCAGGAACTCAGAAACCTTAGGGCCACAACTCTAGCTGGAAAGGAAAGAATCAAGGCAAAAGAAAGCAGTTGAACAATCCGAATGGGGAGCCAGCCAACAAGCAAGCCAAGTATCCCACTTGTCCCACATGTGGGAGACAACACCAAGGGGTCTGCCGCAAGGGCGCCCATGGGTGTTATAACTGTGGTCAAGAGGGGCACATGGCCAAGTAGTGCCCCACCAAGAATAGTCTGCCTACTTCACAGCCTACTCAGTATGGAGACAAACCTGCACAGCTACATCAGATGCAGGCAGCACTAGATGGTCCCCATATCAGTTAGGGCAGATTAGAAGCTCCATCAGCCACTACCAATGTACGAATCTTCTCACTGACCAGAGAGGATGTAGCGAATGCCTCGACAGTTGTGACATGTCAGATATATATTTTACAGCAAAATGCAACTGTCTTATTCGATACTGGGGCAACCCATTCCTTCATATCCAGGGCGTTCGCAGAGAAGTTAGCTATACCTCCAGATGTACTCAGTGGCTAGTTCTTAACCACCCTACCTTCAGGAGAGATTATGACATCCACGCACTGGCTCCGTGCAGTGCCAGTCAGTATAGCAGGCAAAGAGCTTTATGGTGATTTGATCGTGCTGGATATGGCTGATTATGATGTCATTTTTGGAATGGACTTTCTAATCAAGTACGGTGCCTCCATAGAATGTCGTAAAAGGAAAGTCATATTCCAACCTGAAATAGGAGTGCAGTTTGAATACATCGGAGAACCCAAGAGAAAGGCCAAGAAATTTCTCTCAGCTCTAAAAGCACAGAAACTACTGAATTCAGGATGTACCGGATTTCTAGCACATGTAGTCAATACCGAACAAGAGAAGAACCAAAAGCTAGAAGAGGTTCCAGTGGTATGTGACTACCCAGCAGTATTCCCTGGCGAGTTACCAGGCTTAGCACCAGACAGGGAGATAGAGTTTGAGATAGATCTCATTCCAGGTACCAACTCCATTTCAAAAGCACCATACCGTATGACTCTAGCAGAATTAAGAGAACTTAGGGAGCAACTACAGGAGCTGCTCGACAAGGGCTTCATACGCCCTAGTCATTCACCTTGGGGAGCTCCCGTATTGTTCGTGAAGAAGAAAGACGGGTCCATACGCTTGTGTATAGATTACCGGGCCTTGAACCAAGTCACCATCAAGAACAAGTATCCCTTGCCAAGAATTGACGACTTGTTCGATCAACTAAAGGGAGCAGCAGAGTTCTCAAAAATAGACTTGAGATCGGGATATCACTAGGTGAAAGTTAAGGAAGGTGACATCCCCAAGACAACTTTCAGAACAAGATATGGACACTATGAGTTTGTAGTTATGCCTTTTGGCGTAACGAACGCTCCAGCGACTTTCATGGACCTCATGAACAAAGTGTTCTGAGAATATTTAGATAAGTTTGTTATCGTCTTCATCGATGACATTCTTGTTGGTGCAGGAAGCACCATATCGAACCTTGTTTTGATATTGGCAAAGGATTCAAAGTTAAGTTTATTTGTGATCTAATAAAGTTACTTGAGTGTGCAGAAAAAAGTCATAGCGAAGGGCTACTAGGCACCTGGCGAAGGAATGCCAGGATATAAAGCCCTAGCGAAGGACTGCTAGGCACCTGGCGAAGGAATGCCAGGATACAAAGCCCTAGCGAAGGACTGCTAGGCACCAGGCGAAGGACTGCTAGGCACCAGGCGAAGGACAGCTAGGCACCTGGCGAAGGACTGCTGGGCAAAAGTCCAACCGGAGGAGTCGGTTGGCATCAGGTAAATTCTCCTGAGAGGAGTAGGTGAGGACACGTTCCCCGTCGAAGGAACAGTAGGCGTCGGTTCGACCTAGGGTTCCATTTTGGAGACCCAAAGTCAGAACCAAGAAAGCTAAGGCTGTATAAAACTAATACTTGATTGCTCTATGTTGTTTTGGACTAATCCTGGATGCAGGACCGAAGGAATGACTGTCTGCAGCTCAGAACGCCTCAAAGGAGAGAGGCAACAGCTGAGTAGGGCGCCCCGGGCTCAAGCCAACGAAGTGGATAAGACTTATCCAGCCGACAAACCTGCGGATCGGGTCAACCAGGGCGCCCCCAGTGTCCCGGGCGCCCCCACAGTCAACCCTCAACCCTATTCGAGTGGGATAAGGGCTGACCGAGACTTGCTCGGATCGGGTGACATGTGGGGGGGGGGGGGGCGCCCCCAACATTCAGGGCGCCCCGGGAGGCTATAAAAAGCTCCTCGACCCCAAGGCTTCAGACATCAAGTTTTCCAACGCCAACACGCTCTTCAAATCATGCGCTTTGCTCCAGAAATCCTTCATCTCGAGATTCTAGCGCCGACGATGACCCTACGCACCGAAGAACGATCTACACCGGGCGTCGGTAACGAAGAGTCAATTGTTAATTGTATTCTTACTGCACTTACTACTGTACAACTGTTTGTAAGATTTTGCGCACATATAGAATTGCCCCAGTAAACGGTCAACGACCGTGGCCCTTGGAGTAGGAGCCGGCCGCGACTCCGAACCAAGTAAAATCTTGGTGTTTGCGTTTGGTTTTTGTGTTGTTTAGTTTTAATTTTTTTTGCTGTGCATACTCTCTCTAAATCCGAAACGACTTACGATATTCACCCCCTCTATCGTTTTCTCTCGATCCAACAAGTGGTATCAGAGCGGGGAAGCTCAAATTTGGTGCAACCACCAATTTGTGAGTTTTTCGGATTTTCAAAATTATTTTATCTTTTTTAATCTTTTCTCGTTAATCGAGGTGGTGCAACACCACTCGATCTTTATTTCAAATAAATAATATCTGTAGGTGTGTTTAAAATATTCTTACGCCTTTTTCAATTTTGAATTCTCATTTTTTCACCATAAGTTAGAATTGTTAAAATGATCAATTTTTGAAAATTTGTCATAAATTTTTTTATTATTTTAATATTTTTTTCTCAAAATTCATGCTACCCTAATTCGAGCAAAGTTTTTTTTAAAAAACATTAACTTCTTACTTTTTCATCATTAATCAGAATTGATAAAGCCAACAATTTCAAAAAAATCTGTCATAAATTTTTTTTTATTATTATTTTACCTTGAAATTCGTGTAATATTCTTCTGGGGCAATTTTTTCTTTCTCCCACACTACTAATCCAAGACCAAGTCTTAGTACATTTTTTTGTTATTTTGTTTGTGTGCAAGGTTTATATTAAATGGCCAACCAAGAGTGGAATAGTGCACGTCCACTGCTATTCTCCGGCAAGAACTTTAATTTTTGGAGAAGTCAAATGGAGTCCCTTCTGAAAGCCCATATGGACCTATGGCTGATCATCCCAACGGGATTCTCTTTTCCCGTAGAAGATGAGTTATCAATCGAGTGGGATAAATTGGATGAACGATCTCTCAGCCAAATCGAGATCGATGCAAGGGCAACTGCAATTCTACAATGTGGCCTAACCAAAGAGCAACTCGAGCTAGTAGGTCCATGCAGATGTGCTAGAGAAATCTGGGAAAAATTGATTAACCTTCATCAAGAGATCTCGGATGAAGAAGAAGATCAGGTAAGTTATCTTGCCCTTTCGGTCCAAGCACAAACAGCTGAGTCAGAGTCTGAACTCAATCCAAAGTCGAACCAGAATCAGACGACGAATTGACTGAGACGGTAACCGATTTTGAATTCTTTTCAAAATTAGAATTAAATAATCGAACAGATACTGTAATGGTCGAGGAAGGTGTAAATTCTATTGCAGGGAAAAATCCTAAAGAACCACCAAAGAAGGAGCTTCAACTAGTACCTGAGTCCGACTCAGACACAGAATCAGAAGATGAGCCTAGATCCGAGGCGGCAAGAATCAAGGGGGAGATTCCCAATAAAGAACCAAAAGGTAAAAGTGTAAATTCAGATTTTAAAAATCATGTAATTTGTTACACATGCAGGGAGAGAGGGCACTACCAAAGTGAGTGTCCTACTCGTAAGATTCAAACGACACCACCGATGGCGACAAAGGAACCAGTTCCAAAAGAACGAAGGGACAAAAGTCGCATCCAATGCTTCAAGTGCCAGGAGTTCGGGCATTACCAAAGTGAATGCATAAATAAAAGAGCTACCAAGAATGCCGGACAAACAATCGACAAAGGTAAATTTACAGTATTTGAAAATCCGTTATTTATCTTGAATAATGTGATTGATTCATGTAAATTAATTAAGGCAAATTTCAGAAAATTGAAACAAGAAAATGAAACCCTAAAACATAAGGTCAATATGTTAGAAAATTTAATTTATAATCTTGCTGATTTCGAAAATCCGGAGTATTACTCCAATTGTGACCTTACTTAGATAATTGTTTGCTTTAATTGTGTGTTTCATTTTATTTTTAGTTTTGTTTTTTTTTGCTTAAAATTAGGACTGGTTAGTTTAAGGACTGAACCAACTTAACTGAAATTTAAACAACATAGTATTGGGTGGCAGTGAGATGATAGTACGTTAGGGAAGCCTTTTCTAATAAGGTCAAGTATACACTACTTGGTCTCTTTAGACTGGTGAAACTAGCCGAAGCTACCGATCCAAGACTCAAACTAGTTAGACCAGAATTTATCAAAAAGTAACTTTGAAGATGAAATTTCACTAAAAGGCTTTGTCTAGGAAAGGGTTGATGATCCAATAAGGCTACGGCCAAAGAAGGCCTTGTGCCTCGGCAAGACCTGGAAGCCAATTTTTGAAATTCAAATTCAATTTACTCTTTGTTAAATTCGAATCTAATACAAATTTTCAGTTAATTTTAGATTCAAATATCTCTTTTCAAAATAAATTTAAATTGGGTTTCAAAATTTATTTAACTTTTCAAAACCAATCATAATTTTTCAAAATAAAATCCTTACTTCTATCAAAACCTGTCTCACAAAAACCCATAAGGTTAACATGCTTGATCACGTAGAACTGGGTGAGACATCTAGGACCTAAATGCATAATTCACTATCCTTCTAAATAAAACTCAAAGTGCTTTCAAAAGTTATTCAAAATTATCTATAGTTAATTCGGTTTACTGTACCCTACTTTTTCAACTCTAACAGTTTCAAAATACTGAATTTCATGTTAAATATCACAATAGACTCGTTCTAAATATAATCTAGGGCTTGTTTGATTTAGTTATTGATTGGTCAAACATAGTCAACTGAGTCAAACCTAGTCAATACTAAAGACCCTTCAAGCACTTAGATAAAGTCAAGACGAGTCGGATAAAATTATCTTCATTTCAAGTTGTGTTTTCAAAAATTTATCTCCTTAAAAGTTATTATACTCAGAAGGTTATTCAAAATTATTCTTTTGATTTTAATAAACCCTAAAGACACAGAGGAAGGTCCACTTCATGATCTACAAGGACTCCTAGGATGTGTCAAATTTAGGGGGAGTTTGAGTCAAAAGAAGAATTTCTGAAATGTTTTTTTTTGTAATTATTTGTTTTTGAAGTTATTAGATAATTCTTATAATTTAAATCAAACCTTAAAACTCAGAGGAAGATCACTTGTAGTCAACAAGCTTCCTAGGACTGGGTCAAGTTTAGGGGGAGATCAAATTAAAAGGATTATTAAACATTTTCAAAATTAGATGTTTTCATGCACTGCACGTTTAAAATCTTTTTGAGAACTTAAATTATTCTTCTTTCAAAATACCATTATTTTATTTTTCAAAATTCTTATGGCATATGAAATTATTTTTGAAATAATATTTACTTGGGTTGGAGAAATTTCCAGGACACTTAGGAAAATGTCCTTGTAGTCAACAAGGTTTCCTAGGATTGTGTCAGATAGGAAAAGAAACCTAGTCAAGTAAAATATTATGTTTTCAAAATGCATAATACTTTTCAAAAATTATTTATACTTTTCAAAGTCTAATAGTTTTCAAAAATAGTACTTAGACTTTCCAAAAAGGCTCAATCTGTTTTTTTCAAAAGTACTTGCATATTTTTCGAAAATGCATATTTTTTCAAAAGTACTTCTATTTTTCAAAATATAATATTTTTAAAATGTACTAATACTTTTCTAAGGCAATAGTATTCTAAGTACGTGAATTGTCTAAAGATTTGCCTATAAATACAAAATCTTTTTTCAAAATTGCACAATACCTTTCAAAGTGGAGCTTTGTTGGTGCAATTTAAGCTTTTTGCTAGGCTTTCCAGAGTTATACTAAGTATTTTTATGTTTTCAAAACTCATAGGCTCTGATACATAATTTTTTATCTTAAGACTTCTTTCAAAATATATTTCTTTATTAATAAACAGCTAAGGAGAGAAAAAGCTCAAACTGTTCAAAATCAAAATATTTTTCAAAAGCTTTCTCTTATTCAAAAAGCAAAGTTGAATTTCTATGTGTGCTTTCAAAAATTTCTAAGAGCATCTTTTTGCTAATATTTCTAAGTAGATTTTTCCATAGTAAACAAAGTTTGTCTGAACAAAACCTCTGAAAATTTTTGGGCAAATGTTTCTAAGTTTTCTTAGTAAACAAATCTTTGTTTTGGCAAAAACTTGTCCATTTAAAGATTTTTTTAAATAGTTTTAAATGCACAAAATATGTTCCAAAGAAATTTTCTATGTGTGCAAAGTTGAAATTTTTTTAAAGGAAAATTGTTTTCAAAATGTTGGCTAAAGTAAGCTACAGTTAAGTTTTTTCTTGAAAATTATATTTTTGAAGTTTTTTTTAAAAAATTATCCTAAAATATAAGTAGAAGAGTTGTCACGTTTTAATTAAAGTTTTTCTTGACAACTATGTTTTTGGGAAATTGTTAAATCCATGACTTGAATTTACTTTAGTAAAACTCCCTATTAGAAACCTTGTTCGCCCATGTATATTTTTGATATATGTCAAAGGGGGAGGAAAGGTAAAAATTAAGTGTTTTATAACACAAGTATTCAGGGTTTTAGGGGGAGTATGAGAAATAAAGAATTTTTTTTCAACTCTATTTATTCTGTTGATAAACAATTATACTTCATTGTTTACCTTATGTTCTTAACTGTTATAAGTTTTTAACTTAACTTTGAATTGTGTTGCCATAAATCAAAAAGGGGGAGATTGTTGGTGCAGGAAGCACCATATCGAACCTTATTTTGATATTGGCAAAGGATTCAAAGTTAAGTTTATTTGTGATCTAATAAAGTTACTTGAGTGTGCAGAAAAAAGTCCTAGCGAAGGGCTGCTAGGTACCTGGCGAAGGAATGCCAGGATACAAAGCCCTAGCGAAGGACTGCTAGGCACCTGGCGAAAGAATGCCAGGATACAAAGCCCTAGCGAAGGAATGCTAGGCACCTGGCAAAGGACTGCCAGGATACAAAGCCCTAGCGAAGGAATGCTAGGCACCTAGCGAAGGAATGCCAGGATACAAAGCCCTAGCGAAGGACTGCTAGGCATCAGGCGAATGACTGCTTGGTACTGAAGACCTGGCGAAGGACAGCTAGTCACCTGGCGAAGGTCTGCTGGGCAAAAGTCCAAC
Organism: Boesenbergia rotunda; assembly: GCA_024364735.1. Classification (NCBI taxonomy): domain Eukaryota; kingdom Viridiplantae; phylum Streptophyta; class Magnoliopsida; order Zingiberales; family Zingiberaceae; genus Boesenbergia; species Boesenbergia rotunda. The sequence continues at coordinate 15,924 of JAGFNQ010009540.1, forward strand.
CGGAGGAGCCGGTTGGCATCAGGTAAATTCTCCTGAGAGGAGTAGGTGAGGGCGCGTTCCCCGTCGAGGGAACAGTAGGCGTTGGTTCGACCTAGGGTTCCATTTTGGAGACCCAAAGTCAGAACCAAGAAAGCTAAGGCTGTATAAAACTAATACTTGATTGCTCTATGTTGTTTTGGACTAACCCTGGATGCAGGACCGAAGGATTGAGTGTCTGCAGCTCAGAATGCCTCAAAGGAGAGAGGCAACAGCTGAGTAGGGCGCCCCCAGTGTCCCGGGCGCCCCAAGGTCAAGGCAAAACAAGTTAAGCAAGAGTACGCTTCGGAAGCTTACTGGGCGGGGCGCCCCCACGCTCCCGGGCGCCCCATGCTCCCGGGCGCCCCCAGTGTCCAGGGCACCCCGGGCTCAAGCCAACGAAGTGGATAAGACTTATCCAGCTGAGAAACCTGCGGATCGGGTCAAGCAGGGCGCCCCCAGCATCCCGGGCGCCCCCACAGTCAACCCTCAGCCCTATTCGAGTGGGATAAGGGCTGACCGAGACTTGCTCGGATCGGGTGACACGTGGGTGGGCGCCCCCAACGTTCAGGTCACCCCGGGAGGCTATAAAAAGCCCCTCGACCCCAAGGCTTCAAACATCAAGTTTTCCAACGCCAACACGCTCTTCAAATCACGCGCTCTGCTCCAGAAATCCTTCATCTCGAGATTCTAGCGCCGGCGACGACCCTACGCACCGAAGAACGATCTACACTGGGCGTCGGTAATGAAGAGTCAATTGTTAATTGTATTCTTACTGCACTTACTACTGTATAACTGTTTGTAAGATTTTGCGCACATATAGAATTGCCCCAGTAAACGGTCAACGACCGTGGGCCTTGGAGTAGGAGCCGGCCGCGACTCCGAACCAAGTAAAATCTTGGTGTTTGCGTTTGGTTTTTGTGTTGTTTAGTTTTAATTTTTTCGCTGTGCATACTCTCTCTAAATCCGAAACGACTTACGATATTCACCCCCCTCTATCGTTTTCTCTCGATCCAACAATTCTGATATATTCCAGGACTCAGAAGGAACACGCAGAACACCTGAAAACAGTATTAGAAATTCTTCAGCAGAGCCAACTCTATGCAAAATTCTCCAAGTGTGAGTTTTGGCTCGATCAGGTGTCTTTTCTGGGTCACATCATCTCCAAGGATGGTGTGATGGTAGACCCCAGCAAAATAGAAGCAGTAAGTAGCTGGGTTAGACCGAAGAATGTCAGTGAGATCAGAAGTTTTCTGGGTCTAGCCGGTTACTACAGGAAGTTTGTAGAGGATATCTCCAGAATAGCCTCCCCACTGACAGCTCTTACCAGAAAGAACAAAAAGTTTCAGTGGACAGAGGACTGCGAGAACAATTTTACATAATTAAAGAGAAGATTGACTAGTGCTCCCATCCTGACTCTTCCAGATACCACTGACAGCTTTGACATGTATAGTGATGCTTCTAAATTAGGACTTGGAGCAGTGATGATGAAGAATGGCAAGGTTATCGCCTATGCCTCTAGACAACTCAAGGATTATGAGAAGAACTACCCTACTCATGACCTTGAGCTAGCTGTAGTAGTGTTCGCTCTCAAGATTTGGAGGCATTACTTATACGAAGCTCAGTGTAGGATTTTCACAGATCATCAGAGTCTGAAGTATTTCTTTACTCAGAAGGATCTGAACGTGAGGCAACGCAGATGGCTTGAGCTGGTCAAGGATTATGGCATTGACATCCTCTACCATCTAGGTAAAGCTAATAAGGTGGCAGACGCACTTAGCAGGAAATCTAGTGCCACCCTACTAGCTTTGTCTACGATGTCACAGCCCCTTCGGAAGGAAATATCAGAGTTCGGACTGGAGATTATAGTTGGGCAGCTCTCCACTTTAACATTAGTGTCAACCCTACTTGAAGGCATCTAGAGAGCACAGGATCAAGATCCTGACCTTCAAAAAATCAAGCAGGGGATAGCAGAATCAGAAAATGGGGAGTTTCGCCTATCAGATAGTGGGATACTGTAATGCGGTGACCGCTTATGTGTTCCGAACCAAGAAGAGCTCCGAAGAAAGATTCTAGAGGAAGCACATGGATCTCCTTATGCAATGTATCCTGGTTCCACCAAAATGTACCAAGACCTCAGGGGACGTTTTTGGTGGCCTGGGATGAAGAGAGACATCGCCAGATATGCCAGTACCTGTCTGACATGCCAAAGGGTCAAGGCAGAACATCAGAGACCAAGTGGAGTTCTGCATCCTATTCAGATTCCAGAATGGAAATGGGAAGATATTTCCAGGGATTTTATAGTGGGACTACCCAGGACAACGAATGGATATGATGCAATCTGGGTAATAGTTGATAGATTGACTAAGTCTGCCCACTTCCTAGCTATCAAGATCTCCTATTCCATGGAATAGCTAGCTCAATTATACCTCAAGGAGATCGTCAGACTACATGGAGTCCCTAGGACTATCATTTCAGATAGGGACAGTAGGTTCACTTTGCAATTCTGGGAGTGCGTATAGACAGCACTAGGCACCAAACTGAAGTTTAACACAACTTTCCATCCTTAGACAGATGGTCAGATAGAGAGAGTTAATCAAGTACTAGTAGATATGCTTAGAGCTTGTGCTTTAGATTTCAAGGGCAGTTGGTGCAGATACCTGTGCTTAGTGGAATTCGCCTACAACAATAGTTATCAGGCCACTAACGACATGGCACCCTATGAGGCTTTATATGGGCGGAGGTGTGAATCTCCTATTTGCTGGTACGAGGGTGGTGAGAGGCAAGAGTTAGGCCTACAGACAGATCTTATAAATGATACCACCGTAGCCATACAGCAGATCCGCCAAAAAATAGAAACAGCTCAGAGCCGCCAGAAGAGCTATGCTGATACACGGCGCAGATCATTAGAGTTTGAAGTTGGGGATTCAGTATTCCTCAGAGTGGCTCCCATGAAGGGAGTAATGCATTTTGGGAAGAAGGGCAAGTTAGGTCCCAGATATGTAGGACCATATCCCATCACTAGAAGAGTTGGCAAAGTAGCTTATGAGCTAGAGCTACCTCAGGAGATGTCAGCTATCCACAATGTATTTCATGTCTCCATGCTGAAGAAGCATATCCAAGAAGCCACCCAGGTGATAGAGCCATAGATGGTACAAGTCCGCGAAGATCTCAGTTATGATAGTCGGCATATTCAGATAATAGACCGAGCAGTTAAGAAATTGCGGAACAAGGAGGTACCATTAGTGAAAGTCATATGGCAAAATCACATAGTAGAAGAGGTAACATGGGAACTAGAGGATATCATGAGGCAGCAATACCCAGAAAATTCTCAAAACTAATTTTATAAATATCCTAGAATTTATGGATATTTTTATAGAATTTTTCCATGGACAAATAAGGCAAAAATGAATAAAAATAGAATGTGCAGTAAAAAGACTTAAGTGGGGTTTGACCCTTAGACCTTTATTATGAGAGGAGAATAGGCTTACTAAGTGGGATAGTTTGATTTCATTGAAATAAAATAGAGGAAAAGATAAATAAGGTGAAGTTAGTTAAATTTTCCCATAAGTATAAAAGGGAAACTTAAGGGTTTTTTAGATTTATTCTTTTCCTCACCTTCTCACCGCCGACCCCTTTCTCTCGTGCGACCCTTCCTCTCCCTCTCCTGAGTCTCTCTTCCTCCCTCACTCATGCCAAACCAAGGAGGAGGTCAAAGGGTCTTGTGTTGGGCGGATTCAAGAAGGAGGACACGCTAAGGGATCTTCTCAAGGAGTAGTTCTTCGTTAGAGCCTCTCCGAGACTCCAAGAATCTACCCTCTCCCTAAACCCTATACATTAGAGTTGTAAGAACAAGCGCAGCATGTAAGTACCCCTCACCTGCAGTATAAGTAGCTTCGTTCTTATGCATAATCGTCTTAGTTTTATCTAATTGCGAGTTTATGCTCATATGTGTAGATTAACTCCCTCTACAGACTTTAAGGGCACCACTAGATGGGTTAGACGTGCTTCCCCCTTTAGTTTGGGGTTTAGACGCACCGTCGAGTGCCTAGGGAGTGCCCTTAAAAGAAAAGGGGAGTTTTAGGCACGCAAGGTGCTCGAGAAAATGTTAAGAAGCTCTAATATGAGTTTTAGCATGTTTATGAAATTAGCTACCCTTGCTTAATGTTTATGGACCCTAGTTAGTCCATTGGGTGGGCTCCTAGATCGCCCCTAGGCTCTAGATCGCCTAGTAGATGCAAGGTTAAAGAATAAAATATTTATGAAAGTATTTTACTTTTTATGGCATGTGCTTGGACTCTAGTTCATCCATGGGTGGGCTCCTAGATCGCCCCTAGGCCCCTAGATCGCCTAGTAGTACCCTAATGAGTTCGGGATTAGCTACCTCGGATCTATTTAGGTATGCGCGCATTAGCAGCACATTGTCGGGCCCACAGTAGCATGATTAGTATTTTCACTTACTATATGTATAAGTTTCAAAAGTTCAGTATTAGCTTTAAGTGAAAACATTTTTAAGATCATGCTTAGTTCAGTTAGATTCTATGAATGCCATGTGAATTTAGTTATAAGAATATGATTTAGTCCATGTGCTTAGTATGATGAGTATGCCATGATACCTGTTTAGATTATATGTTTCAGTAAGAATAAATGACAAACATGATATCTTTTCTTACATGTGTTTTCAAAAGCATAATTTTCAAAATATGCATTGTTTTGTGAGTAGGATGGAACTTACTAAGCTTTATGCTTATAGTTTCATTTTTCCTTATACTGCAGATAAGGGCAAAGGAAAAATAGAGTAGCAGAAGCGGCAGGGATGATGTGGAGTGTGTGATGGTGGAACTTGGAATGAAATGAATCTTGGGAACTTGCATTATGAGGACAAATTATTAAGAATATTAAATGAATTAGTTTCTTTGACATGTTTATCATTTTTCGCATCTTAAGTACCTTGGTCATGTTGTTAGCATCACTCTTGATATGAGCCTTGCGAGAATTCTAGTATAAGATTATATCATGAGTTGATATTATGCAGTTATGTCATACCTAGCTTCTACATGTGATATGTTGAGTGATACATTTCAAGTGAATGTTAACTAGTAGTAAAATGCATGGTCTATGGGTATCTAACCATTTCTGATATTATAGTGTTACTATTGATGCATCTAGACAGATAAAATGCTTAGCTTTAGTAGCAAGTTGATACAAAGTTCATGTTTCTAATTTCATGCTTAGGGATGGTTGAAGTATGCCTTATTGTCATGAAAACATGTAGAATATGGCCTAGAATCATTGTATACCTGTTAGTAAGCTTAAATATGAGTTTGTAGTGTTTTTCGTACGAAGTAGGTTGACCTTGGCAAGTTTCAGGAATCTGAAAATTCAGATTTCAGAGCTGCCAGTCGACTGCGACAGCTACCAGTCGACTGGGGTATCACTCGGCAGTCGACTCGACAGTCGACTGGGACCAGGAAACAAGGGTTTAAACTTTTGTGTGCTTCGATTTCAGTTTTGCACGAATGGTTTATCAATTAACTTCCAACATGATTATAATTTACGGCAGCATGTTTAAGTTATGAATTGTTAGTCTAGTAAATAGCAAAATTTTTAAATTCTCTTAGTTGGTTTAGCATCTAGAAATCAGTAATCAGTCAGCCAGTTAGTAGCGATCCGCCTTAAAGCTTAGTACCAGAAGGCGGGTCATCGTTACATTAGGACTAAAAACTACGCACATTAGCAGAGGAAGGAGGAACAAAACATCTCCAAAAGATCTCATACAATCCAAAATGACAAGAACAGATTCAAATTCTATTTACAAAATCCCTTCTAAACCTAAAAGCCCATGACAAGATCAAAGGGACAATGTGATCGAACAACGCAACCCGTCGATACTTATTCGAATTAATCATTGAAACCAACCACCCATAAGAAATGAATCTTACCCTGTGACCGGCTATCAGAACCCAAGTGAAAGGTGGCACGACTCCGACGGAGGGGAAACAATCTGGGGGGGGACTATTTGCGGCAACCTCTACCGCGTGGAGCATAAAAGGAGAAAGGAAAGAAAGAAATCGCCAGTGTGGTTGAGGTTGAGTTCGCCTGAGAAGAAGGAACCGTCGTCGCGTGCTCGCAGCATCGCCGTCCGTGCTCGCGCAAGAAGAAAATCCGAAACAAGGGGTGTTTGTGGCATGGCGAGCTTGCGAAAAGAAGGAAGCTCCGGTGGCACTCGACGAGGGGGAGGAAGCGCCATCGTGAACTACCCCTCGTGCGTGGGGTGTCGGCGTCAAGGGAAAGAAACGAAGGCCAAATTAATTAAAGGGAGAAATTTTTGGGTTTTTATTAGTTTTGGCATTTTATAAAAACACCCTCCAAGTTCTATTAATCCCAACAAGGCCCCTAATTTTTGAATTTTTATCATTCTACCCCTTTTTATTTTCGATATTTAACATTCTCCCCCACTAACAAAAATTTTGTCCCCAAATTTCGATAGAAAACCACAACAGGTACCAGTCAACCGCAACAGGTATCAATAACTCAGATATAATATAAATATTAGCAAACCACAACAGGTACTAGTCAACCGCAATAGGTATCCACAACTCAAATATAATATAAATACTGAATGCAACTCAACCATACACACCTCAGGTAAATAGATGATGGTAGCGAGCTCTGATCGTATCCTCGAGCTCCCAAGTAGCTTCCTCATCAGAATGATGATGCTAACCAACTTTGACAAACCAAATTGTCTTGTTCCTCAACCGATGCTCCTTGCAGTCCAGAATCCGCATAGGTATCTCCTCGTAGGTCGCGTCTGGTTGGAGTGAAACTAACACCTCCGATAAAACATGTGTAGGATCTGTCACATATTTCCTCAACATGGAAATGTGGAATACATCGTGAACTCCAGCGAGGGACGGTGGTAATGCCATACGATAAGCTACCGCTCCAATCCGCTCTAAAATCTGGAAAGACCCAATGTAGCATGGAGCTAGCTTACCTCGCAACCCAAACCACTTCACTACTTTCGTGAGTGACACTCGTAAGAATACGTGATCGCACACGGAGAACTCCAAGGGTCTGCATCTCCGATCTGTATAACGCTTCTGGCGATCCTGAGCCTTTGACAGACGACGTCTGATAGTACGGACTAGCTCTGCGTTACACTAAATACTCTGAGGTCCTAGCAACTGAGATTCCCCAACCTCCTCCCAGAGGGTGGGTGTCCTGCAAGACCTACCATACAACACCTCAAATGGTGTCATCTAGATAGTTGAATGATAGCTATTATGTAGGCAAACTCAACCAAGTGCAGGTGATCCTCCCAGTTGCCTCCAAAATCATAACATGATAGATCGAAGACGTCCGTTAGAGGGGGGGTGAATAGCACTTTGTCGAATTTCTCTACAAAATTGTTAGCACAATACAAACAAAATATGCAAAAGACAAAACAACAATGCTAACTCAGAGTATTTTACTTGGTATCCACCCGAATGGGTGACTAATCCAAGGATCCACGCGCGTACTCCACCTCCACTATGAAAAGTCTCCTTCAGGTGGAGAAATCTTTACAAAGGCATTGTCTTCCTCTTTACAAAATGTAATGAATAGAGAGAGAGGAAGATCTGAAGACTCTATGCACGAACATCACTTCGTTATAGTGTAAAACTGTACCGTTCACGTGCGGAAAAGTCCTCTTTTTATAAGAGAACAGGACAACCTCGCAGGCTATCCAGACTCGCACCAGTCGACTGCCTCTGGGGCAGTCGACTGGTCTAGCAAAAAATGCCAGCCAACGGCTAGTTTTTGGGGGTTACCAATCGACTACCCCCAGGCCAGTCGATTAATCTAAGGCTGTAAACTCTCTGTGAGTTTTGGCAGTCGACTGCCCTTTGGATAGTCAACTGCCCAGTCTCCATTCTCACTTACAACCTCTCAAAACACTCTCCTTCACGTATGCCTTTAGGTATGCTCCTTTGGCTTGCCCCTTGAAGTCATCTTCCTCTAGCTATCATCCCTCGGATGCGCACAGAAGTCTTCCCTTGGCTTGCCTCCATGCTACCCTTCACGTGTGCCCTTGAAGTCCACTTCCCGGCTTACCCTTGGAGCTCTCCTCCCTCGGCTCGTGTCCCTTGGATATGTTTTCCAAGTGTGATTCTCCAAGTCCTGCAAACTCAATCACACATATTAAATACAACACAACACCCTAACCTTAAACATATTCACACACACACATCAAAACCATGATCTTCCCGATCATTCTAGGGTTGATTGCCTCAACAATCTCCCCCTTTTTGATGTGTGGCAATATGTTTAAGTTAGGGATAAAATATACAAGTCAACAACAGTAAATATCAGTAGCAATTGAAAAACATAAGACATATCAAAAACCTAAGATGTAACCTCCCCCTTAATTCATGTCTTCTCCCATTTTCAATTCTACTCATAATCCAAGTTAAGTTCAAAACCTAACTTAACAGCAAGCAACAACAATTAAGAGTATAAGACATAGTAAAACCTAAGAGGTACCCTCCCCCTTAACCTATGCCTTTATCCATTTTCATCATAATCCAAGTTATCCAAGTTAAGTCAAAAATTTAAGCTAAAGAGCTAAAAATCTAACTTAAACCAACCCATTCTCCCCCTTTGACACCATCAAAATGATTGCCTCAAGTAATGCTGACCCATGGCATCAAATGAGAGAAACTTGGATTTCTGAAAAAAATTTCAGAAGCTAAAATCAGGCGTGCCAGTCGACTGCCCCTGGGGGCAGTCGACTGATACGCATTTAGTCAGATTTTTCAGCTTCTGAGTCGAATTTCATAAACATCCAGAAAAATCTAGAAAATTCTAAAAATTGTAAAAATTTGCAGGCATGTTTAAAATTATATACTCTATTAAGGAAAAATATCAGTCCATATAAAATTTCAAACATGCTTGACTTTTGATAAAATCTCAAAATCCTTCAAAACCATTAAGTTTTGTATCAAAATCATAAATTAATTTTGCAATCATATATCTTTTAAAAGTATGGCAAAGCATATACAACATAAAATGGTTTTCAAAGGTTTAAAATGTCCAACTACGATCTTTGGGCAAGATGTCCATTAATTAAACATTTGTCTTCCCCATAGTTGGTCTATTTTTGATAATGTGATACCTCTAATGACCCAACACTATGCCACAAGCACAAGTGAGTCATTTTGTATCATCCTAATGGATCAAGCACACTTTTCCCAATCTTTTACTCCAAGGTTCATCCTATACTTCTACAAAACATATTCCAAGGCCTCTTCTTAGGGATGTAAATTCCGATTCGGGAAGAGGGTTGGTAAAAATGTCGGCAAGGTTTGACTTGGACTCAACATAGTGTAATTCTATGTCTCCCCTTGCCACATAGTCTCTAATGAAGTGATGCTTCACTTCAATGTGTTTTGTTCTAGAGTGGTGAACTGGATTTTTGGTCAAATTGATTATACTTACATTATCACACAAGACTTTGACCTTGGAATAATGTAACTCATAATCTTCTAAGGTGTGCATGATCCAAAGTAGTTGGGAAACACAACCACCCATTGCCACATATTCCGCCTACGTTGTTGATAGGGCAACGCATGGTTGTTTCCTACTACTCCAACTAATTAAGGAAGACCCAAGGAATTTGATGGATCGTTTTCGGTGTGCTAGAGGGGGTGAATAACACTTTTTCATCGTTGGATCTCTACAAATTTGTTAGCGTAGCGGAAATAATAATATGCAAAGTAAATACGAAATAAACAATGCTAACAAACCGATTTACTTGGTATCCACCCCGGACGGGTGACTAATCCAAGAATCCGTTAGTGGATCAATCCCCGGATAACCTCCGGCTAGCCCTCGTCGCTCTTTGTTGGTGGAGAAACCTCGCCACAACACCTTGACACGATCTGGACTCAAGAGACTACTAACAAGCCTTAACCAAGCTTGTTTCGTCAAGAAACCCAGCCCTAACCGAGTCCTCTTTAAATAGAACTCGGGCTGGAAAACCCGCTGGCAATCGACTGGTCCCAGGGCAGTCGACTGCCACGACTCAGATTCGACCATTGACAGCCCCAACGCTCGAATTCTGGTGACTTACCAGTCGACTGCCAGAATGGTAGTCAACTGGTACAGGGTCCAGAACCTACTGTGAGTTTTGGCAGTCGACTGGACAACCCCCAGTCGACTGCCCAGCTTACAACAGCACTCCCACTCACTCTCTTGACCCTCCTCCATGCGTGCCTTCAGGTCCACTCCTTTGGCTTGCCCCTTGAAGTCCTCTTTCACCGGCTGTCGTCCCTTGAATGCACACGCAAGTCTTCGACTTGCCTCCATGCCACCCTTCACGTGTGCCCTTTCAAGTCCACTTCCCGACTTGCCCTTGAAGTCCTCCTCCCTCGGCTCTTGTCCCTTGCCTCAGTTGACTTTTCACCAGCAGCCTTGACTATTGCCTTCGCGCCATCTTCATCTTCGGCCCTCGTCCCTCGGATGCACACGAGCCTCCAGCTTGTCTCCATATCATCCATCACGTATGCCTCGAAGTCCGCATCCCTCGGCTCATCATCCCTGCTATATCAGGTCCCTCGGGTGCACACAAGCCTCCAGCTTGTCTCCATGCAACCCTTCACCATACCGAAGCCGTCCAGCCAAGTCAATATGTGCAAACCTATACAACCTGCACACTCATATACACATATTAGTACACAAGAGAAAGCCTAACTTAAACCCTTTGCCCAAACATCAAAACATATGATCACTCCGGATCACAGATTGCCTCAACAATCTCCCCCTTTTTGATATTTGGCAATACGTTTAAGTTAGGAAAAACAAAGAGTAATAGATAGCAAGAATAATGCTAAATAAATGCATATGCAATGCATACATGGATCCTATCCCAAGGCATCTTACACCTAACCCTCCAGGTTAGGAATTTTTCGAAACGGGCTTTTTAAAACCTATCCCAAGGCTCCCCACACCTAACCCTCCAAGTTAGGAATTTTCACCAAAACGGGCTTTTTAAAGCTTCTCCAAAGCTCCCCCTCCATTGGACTTACAAAGGATTTTTAAAAACCTCTCCAAGGTTCCCCTTACGCCAAGAATGGAGCAACCATGCTCCCCCTTAATCTCAACTCCCCCTAAACCTAGGATTTCTTGCAAAGGTATGTTTGGTTTCCCAAATTAAACCCAACACTTCTCCCCCTTTGCCTAACATCAAAAAGAACCCAACAATATCCCAATCATTGGTTCTTTTAATCCCTAATGACCATAAACAATGTGTACTAGCCCCCCATACACTTGTTTTGCATTATTTGGACACATATCTAGCTGTTGAAACTTAATTCAGCCTTTACCAGTTCACTGCCCCAAATGGCAGTCGACTGATACTCTGAAACACAGAATTTCAACCTTTTCTGACGAAGTTCAGAAATGCACCAAAAATTTTACAAATCTCCAAAAATTCCTAAATTTTGTGGAGAGGTTTGTAGTACCCATATCTACTTGAGAAAAATACATTCCAAAATATATCTACCACCATTCCCAAGTTTGACACAAAATCCAAAACTAGCTAAAAACTTCAACCAAACCTTGACCTAAAGTCCTAGTTTTGGTTTCCTCTTGATGCCTTTGCCCATGCCAACCCACAATGCATCCCTAGCATTGATTTACATGGCAATTACATACTAAAAACCAATTTTCATGCAATATGACCCCAATGTCATATTTTCATGCATGAAACTCAAAAACACCGTGCCAAAACCCAAGAATTGAGACTCAAGTCCGTCTCCAATTCTTTTGACACACTCCATGGTCCATCTAGACCTCTAGGAGCATCCCCTCCCAAGGTCCATTCACCATATATCCCAAAGGCTCCTAGAGCTCCCCCTTGAGCTCTTAGCCCTAGCCACCTCCCTAGGTGACTCAACCATCACTAGGCCACATCGGTGTTCCACTGGTGACTCTTGGCCTACAAACTTGACACTCTTAACCTTAGACACCTCGTCTTTGGTTAAGTCCTTCTTTTTCCCTTTAAATGGCATTCTCTTGCCATTTTTGGACTCCCTCTTCTTGCCATAGTCATATGCTACCCTAGCATATTTCTTCCCCTTGGCATGGTAGACCTTAGATCGGTATCCTAGACCCGATCTATCATTGGTGCGGTTTAGGCCACCCAACACCATATCTAAACCCTTAGATCCAACCGTGAATCTCTCTAGGGTTTTCTCTAATATATCAAGTCTTGTCCTCAAGGCTTGATTTTCCCTTTCTAGAGTTCCAACCTTATAACCCATATGTCAACCTTGGACATTCCCAGGACTACCCATTTTCCTAAGCACATTCCTTCCCTTTTGGGGATTAGTGCCATGATCCTTAAGTCTAGAGGTCTTGGGTTGATCATTATGCATGCTTTTCCTAGGGTTTTGATCTACCTTGTTAACCCTAGTCCTACCATTATATTTAACACCAAAATTATGCACCATTAAATATTTTTCATTAAAATTAGCATGCATGGATGGGTAATTAACATGATTTTTAAAATGCAATGAGGAACTTGAAATTGAGTTACATTTTAATCTAGGGTTAGGAATTACCTCCCTTACCCTTGTAGTCCCTCTTTGTTATGAGCTTCTTCTCTTCCTTCTTTCCTCCTTTTCCCATCTTCTTAAATGCTCCATTTTCTTGATTTCACTTCTCTTTGGACACTTGGTGTGGTAGTGCCCCAATTCTCCACATGTGAAGCATCTAATCTTCTTTTTCCTTTTTTCGGCTCCTCCAATCCTGCACCCCATATTAGATTTAAAAACAATTGAAATTGGTTTAGGGGCTACCTCCTTTTTCTTACCCTTTGGACACTTATCCTTGTAGTGCCCCTTTTCGTTACACCCAAAGCATATAATATGGTCCTTCTTCTTGACTTTGGTGGAGGTGGAGGTTAGGTTGACTTCTTCTTCAACCGCAGATGAGGTAGATGATTCCTCTTGTTCCGGTGTAGATGAGGATCTCTCCTCCCCCTCAATCCTTGAGGTGGTGACCTCCTCCTCTTCTCTAGATGAGGTGGATGACCTCTCACTTTCTTCTTCCACTCCACTTAATGATGTTGATACTTCTCCTTCTTTTTCTTCTTGAATCAATGGATTGATTTCTTTGGGCTCTTGAATTTATGTAAGATTTTCATGATATTCTTTGACTTTATTCCATAATTCATGTGCATCTCTATATTCACCTACACAACTTAAAATGTTATTAGGTAAAATATTTACCAAAATACTAATTACCTTCTCGTTCGCTTTTGCTTGATCTTGTTGTTTTTGACTCCAATATCTAGCCCTAAGCCTCTTCCCGTGCTTATCCTTTGGAATCTCATATGGCTCTTCAAGCGCGATTCGACATGCCCACTCCATTCCGAACCATGTCTCGATTCTCGCCCTCCAAAAATTGAAGTCTTCATGATCGTAGGGCGGTGGAGTGTAGATGTTGTCCCCGAATTTTTCTTCCATGTTCTTCTTCCTCTAGCGTGTGCTCCCTCGGCAGTTAGTCCGATCAAGAGCGGTCCTTCGCTCTGATACCAACTAAAGGATCGTTTTTGGTGTGCTAGAGGGGGTGAATAGCACTTTTTCGTCGTTGGATCTCTACAAATTTGTTAGCGTAGCGGAAACAATAATATGCAAAGTAAATACGAAATAAACAATGCTAACAAACCGATTTACTTGGTATCCACCCCGGACGGGTGACTAATCCAAGAATCCGTCGATGGATCAATCCCCGGATAACCTCCGGCTAGCCCTCGTCGCTTCTTGTGGGTGGAGAAACCTCGCCACAACACCTTGACACGATCTGGACTCAAGAGACTACTAACAAGCCTTAACCAAGCTTGTTTCGTCGAGAAACCCAGCCCTAACCGAGTCCTCTTTAAATAGAACTCGGGCTGGAAAACCTGCTGGCAGTCGACTGGTCCCAGGGAAGTCGACTGCCACCACTCAGATTCGACCGTTGACAGCCCCAACGTTCAAATTCTGGTGACTTATCAGTCGACTGCCAGAATGGCAGTCGACTAGTACAGGGTCCACAATCTGCTGTGAGTTTTGGCAGTCGACTGGACAACCCCCAGTCGACTGCCCAGCTTACAACATCACTCCCACTCACTCTCTTGACCCTCCTCCACGCGTGCCTTCAGGTCCACTCCTTTGGCTTTCCCCTTGAAGTCCTCTTTCACCGGTTGTCGTCCCTCGGATGCACACGCAAGTCCTCGACTTGCCTCCATGCCACCCTTCACATGTGCCCTTTCAAGTCCACTTCCCGACTTGCCCTTGGAGTCCTCCTCCCTCGGCTCTTGTTCCTTGCCTCAGCTGACTCTTCACTAGCAGCCTTGACTATTGCCTTCGCGCCATCTTCATCTTCAGCCCTCGTCCCTCGGATGCACACATGCCTCCAGCTTGTCTCCATGTCATCCTTCACGTACGCCGCGAAGTCTGCGTCCCTCGGCTCATCATCCCTTCTATATCAGGTCCCTCGGGTGCACACAAGCCTCCAACTTGTCTCCATGCAACCCTTCACCATACCGAAGCCATCTAGCCAAGTCAATATGTGTAAACCTGTACAACCTGCACACTCACATACACATATTAGTACACAAGAGAAAGCCTAACTTAAACCCTTTGCCCAAACATCAAAACACATGATCACTCCGGATCACAGATTGCCTCAACAGAATTGACATCCTCCACTAGTACTCTTCCTATCTAGATTACATCCCGCATAGTCCGAGTCGGTGTATCCAATAAGATCAACATTAGGGGTTCTAGGATACCGAAGCCCGACATTGATGGTACCTTTCACATACATTAGGATCCTCTTCACTACCACTAAATGAGACTCTTTGGCACAAGATTGATACCTTGCACACATACCTTCCGCAAATAGTATATCGGGTCTACTAGCGGTTAGGTATAGTAGGCTACCAATCATGCTCCTATATTGCTTTGAGTCTACAATTTACCCCTCAGGGTCACTATCCATTTTTTTACATTGGTTCCTATGGGGGTAGATGCTACCTTAGCATTTTCTAGGCCAAATTTCTTTAGCATTTTCTTAGCATACTTAGTTTGAAATACATGTGTCCCTTCATTAGTTTGCTTAACTTGAAGTCTTAAAAAGAAAGTTAGCTCTCCTACAAGACTCATCTCAAATTCATCTTCCATACATTTGATGAATTCTTATAGGAAGTCATTATTTGTTGACCCAAAAATGATATCATCTACGTACACTTGGGCAACAAATATGTTCTTATCCTTTGATTTTAAGAACAAAGTAGGGTCAATTGTTCCTCTCCTAAACCCTTTAGACACTGGAAATGAAGAAAGCCTTTCATACCAAGCCCGAGGAGCTTGTTTCAATCCATATAAGGCTTTTCTCAATTTGTAAACGTGTCTTGGATAATTAGGGTCCTCAAACCCGGGGGGTTGTTCTACATAAACCTCTTCCTTAATGATCCCATTTAGGAATGCCGACTTCACATACATTTGGTGAAGTATGAAACCCATGTGAGCAGTATAGGCTAGTAGAATTCTAATGGACTCTAATCTAGCTACAGGGACATTAGTCTCATCATAATCCAATCCCTCAACTTGGTTAAACCCCCTAGCTACCAATCTATCCTTGTTCCTAGTGATTTTGCCTTGGTCATCTAGTTTGTTCCTAAAGACCCATCTTGTGGTTACAATGGTGCAATCATTTGGTCTAGGAACCAATTCACAAACCTCACTTCTCTCAAATTGATTTAGCTCTTCTTGCATTGTTAAGACCGAATCTACATCTCCCAATGCTTCATCAATAGACTTAGGTTCCAATTGAGAGATTAAGAAGATTTGACTAGTTTGGTCTCTAAAATAGGACCTAGTCCTTACTCCTTGAGTGACATCACCCACTATTTGGTCAATTGGGTGGTCTTGGTGATGTCTCAAGGGCCTAGAGGTTGTGGGTTCATTAACTACTTGTTCCTCATCCTCTAGGGTACTTCTTACTCCCCCTTGATCATTGCCCTCCAAATGTAGGTCTTGGATTTTTTGGGTAAGGGGTTGACATTCCTCTATATCCTTATCAATTGAGGCTTTCCTAGGGTAAGTATTTGTCGATTCATCAAAGTCAACATTGGAGGACTCCTCAATCACCTTTGTCCTTTTGTTGTAAACTCTATAACCCCTACTAGTGGGTGAATAACCAACTAGAATTCCTTCATCGACTTTTGACTCAAACTTTCTTAGGTCATCTTTGGTATTTAGAATATAAACCTTACATCCAAAGACCCTAAAGTAGTGGACTTGTGGAATTCTCCCATTCCACAACTCAAAAGGTGTTTTGCCTATGAACCTATGTACCAAAACTAGGTTTTGAATGTAACAAGTGGTATTAACCGCTTCGGCCCAAAAATAGCTAGGAAGGGAATATGCATTAAGCATTGTCCTAGCAGCTTCTTGTAGGGCTCTGTTTCTCCTCTCAACTACCCCATTTTGTTGAGGAGTCCTTGGGCATGAAAATTCATGCTTATACCCATTTTCTACACAAAATTGTGAGAAACTTGAATTTTGGAACTCCCCACCGTGGTCACTCCTAATTCGGTTAATTTTGAGGTGTTTTTCATTTTCTACCCTTGTACTGAACCCTATAAAAATTTCTAAGGTATCGTCCTTATGTTTCATAAAGAAAACTCATGTAAACCTAGAAAAATCGTTTACAATAACTAAACAATATTTACTCCCTACTAGGGAGGGAGTACTATGGCAATCAAACAAGTCAATGTGTAAAAGCTCTAATGGTAAAGTAGTAGTGGTTAGTGTTGATGCAGTCTTGCCCTGATTGTTGTTTTGGTGTTGACATCGATTTTAGTTTAGGTGAATGATCATTGATTAAGTCTTGATCGGGGATCAGGCATGACATTGATTATGATTAAGTCCTGATCGGGGATCAGGCATGACATGGATTATGATTAAGTCCTGATCGGGGATCAGGCATGGTATGGAAAATCCTAGTCTGGAGGGCTAGGTGTTGGAAAATCCTAACCTGGAGGGTTAGGTGTGAAAAATCCTAGCTTGGAGGGCTAGGTGTTGGGAAAGTCCTAATTCGGAAGGGTTGGGTGAAAAGTCCTAGCATGGAGGGCTAGGTGAAAAGTCCTAACTTGGAGGGTTAGGTGCAAATTCCCATCCTGGAGAATTAGGTGAAAAAGTCCTGGCTTGGATTGTCAGGTGCCTAGCTTGGACGGCTAGGTTGGATGATGTTCTAACTCGAAAGGGTTGGGTGAAAAGTCCTAGCTTGGAGGGCTAGGTGAAAAGTCCTAGCTTGGAGGGCTAGGTGAAAAGTCCTAACTTGGAGGGTTAGGTGCAAATTCCCAACTTGGAGAGTTAGATGGAAAAATCCTTAGCTTGGAGGGCTAAGGTGGATGAATTCCTAGCTTGGAGGGCTAGGGTTGAGTCTCTGGATCGGTCTGGTGACCGATCAGGGACATTGACACGCTGCTCCTTAGTGGATCGGTCTGGTGACCGATCCAGCTATGTCTGATCGGACTGGTGACCGATCAGGGAGCCCACAGTGAGATTGGGAATCTACTGTGTGGCTCCTGATCGGACCGGTGACCGATCAGGGAGCAGGCTGCTTCCTTGCTGGCTTGCTCCTGATCGGTCTGGTGACCGATCAGGGAGTAGACGGTGAGTGAGTTCCCTTGCTAATCAAGTCCTGGATCGGTCCGGTGACCAATCAGGGATCTTGGATCTGATTAAAAAATCACTGTTCATCTGCCCTGATCGGTCTTGGTGACCGATCAGGCTTGACTCTGATCGGTCTGGTGACCGATCAGGCTTCACTCTGATCGATCGGGTGACCGATCAGGAGTGTATAGTCGCGAGAGCTGGGAATCCCAGCGAAGCAGTGGATCGGTCTGGTGACCAACTCACACGCCCTGGATCGGTCCGGTGACCGATCACTTTAATTCAAATTGCACTGTCAGATGTGGTCAGAGCGTCTGATCGTATCCGATTCACTGATGTTTGCTTCTGATATTTGATTTACTGTATGATTTGCTACTCTAACAGTCTGATTAAGCTGCAGGTGACAGGGGAGGATTCAAACACTCAAGGAGAGGTCAACGGAGGCTTTCCTTGGAGCAGGTTTGTCCGATTCTCCATTTCAGGTTGCAACGGCCGAGCTGCAGACTGGAGCCGAGACTGGGGCTTGGCTGAGGGGATCTCAGGAAGACCAGAGAGGGCTCAGTGGTAGCTGGCGTTGGCAGCAAGGTAGCTGGAGGCTACGGAGGATGCTGTCACCTGATGCTGAGTGGAGAAACAAAAGGGCGGAAATTGGCTTCGTGGAAGCAGAGTTCTGAAACTTGTGTTCTTGCCGCTCCTAGTGTTCTCCACAATCTGCTTGCTGCGTTCTTGAAGCTGTAATCACTTTGAGCAAGCGATCGCGAAGCAACCAGTGTTTACTTGAGCGCATGAAGGAAAGAACGAGTAGCTTGGAGTCCGACAGTGGGAAGACACGAAGAAGAGTTCTTGCGTGAGATCGCCACTAGGTGGAGCTCAGGGAAGCTAGCTGTGTTCTTATCCCGGCTAAGTGTTTGAGTAAGATCTTTCTCGTAGTTTCTTTGTGCTTAAACTTTATCCTGATTGAAACGCTGTGGAGAGGTTTCTCCACCGAGAAGGAGGTTGCATTATATCCGGTGAAACCGGGGCTTGATCTGCTGACGATCAAGGGATCGCCCACCTTAAGGGCATGCCAAGGAGTAGGGGCAAGTTATCCCCGAACCTTGTAAACCCTCTTGTTAGCGTTCTTGGCAGTTGCTTTTGTTTGATCTCATTTCGGTTTTAGTTTACTGCACTTCCAGTTTCTTTTGTTTCTTCCGCTGCTGTGCTACTGATAAGTTAAGTGCAGGAAACTTGTTAAGTTTCAAAGAAAAATGATTGACTATATTCACCCCCCCTCTCTAGACATCTCGTTTCCAACAAGTGGTATCAGAGCAAGGGGCTCTGTTTACGGCTTAACATCCAAGAGTTATCAACAAGATGGCTTTGAGAGAAGGCTTCTCCACCACCCGACCTCCATTCTTTGATGGCGCCGACTTTCAGTATTGGAGATCAAAGATGGAATACTATCTGAAGATGGATATCCACACTTGGTTCGCAGTGAAGGAGGGATTCATTCCTCCTAAGGATGACGAAGGCAAAAAGCTAGAGTCTTGGCGGTGGACTGCCGAACAAACTCGGAAGAGTGAAGCCAACGCGAAGGCGGTTGTCACTCTACAATGTGGCATGAACAAAGATCAGCTCATCAAGGTTGGTCCTTTCACAAGTGCAAAGGACTTGTGGAACAAACTCATTGAGCTTCACGAGGGCACCCGGGACTCAAGGATTGCCAAGAGGGATTTGTTCCTCAATCAACTCCAAAACCTCTCCATGAAGGAGAATGAGTCGGTAAGTGAGCTCCATAGTCGTTTCAAGGAAGTCCTCAATGGGCTTCATTCAATTGATGAAAAGGTCGAGAACCGCGACTTTGTGAGGTACGTGTTGAAGGCATTTCCAAGGAATGCTTTGTGGTCATCCATAGTGGATGCCTACAAAGTATCCAAGGATTTATCTATTGTAAAATTAGATGATTTATTTTGTGAGATGGAATTGCATGAAATGACTAACAAAGGCCCCAAGGAGAAGGGGATTGCCTTAGTTGCAGGGGACCGAACCAACAAGAAGAAGAAGGAGAAGGAGGTCTCATCATCTTCATCTTCTTCTGAATCCGAATCCAATTCCGAGGAAGATAGCAGCAGCTCCTCTTCATCCGAAATGACCAACTTTGTGAGGAGGATGATGCGAAGAGACCGACGTTTCAAAAGTAGAGGTAACACTAGTGAATCCAAACTTGATAAGAATAATGCATCTTGCTTTGAGTGTGGTAGGAAAGGGCATTTCAAGAATGAATGTCCAAAGCTTAAGAAGAAGGAGGAGAAGTCCAAACGAAAAGAAGAGAAATTCAA
>JAGFNQ010009541.1:0-12589 GCA_024364735.1 Boesenbergia rotunda
TGTTCTTTGAGTTGCCTAGAGGCGTAGGCAATGTGTAAGTACCCCTGGTTGATTTTGATGTGATCAACCGATTTAAGTTAGATCCTGGTATGTTTAATCCCTCTGCTAAATGTGTATGAGCTTAGGTACCGAGGAAGTCGAGCGTAAGACGTAGCAGACGAGAAGGATTGTGCGGGGAAGTGAGCCGACGGGCTTGGTACAATCCGAGGGACGCGGAAGCT
The DNA here is from genome assembly GCA_024364735.1 of Boesenbergia rotunda. Classification (NCBI taxonomy): domain Eukaryota; kingdom Viridiplantae; phylum Streptophyta; class Magnoliopsida; order Zingiberales; family Zingiberaceae; genus Boesenbergia; species Boesenbergia rotunda. The sequence goes on from JAGFNQ010009541.1 coordinate 222, forward strand.
GCGGAAGAGTACACCGGTGGATCGAGAAGGACGTACGCGACGCCCGAGGGACGGGAAACTGGGAGGAAGCACGCTCGAGGGGCGAAAGGCCAGAGTCGGGTTCGGGTGAGCCTAATTCCGGTTGGCCGGAAATCACCCAGAAGATGAACCAAAAGATTGGTCAGTTTGACCAAGTCAAACAAGGCACCTGAACCAAAAAAAATTTATTTGTTGCAGCAAAGATTTGAACCAGCAACCTCGCCAACGTAAATCACCAACCTTACCGACTGAGTTAAGGAAGAGATGTGATTAAAGTTGTTGCGAGAAGATGATAAAGTTATTTATTTGTTGCGAGTAGAAGATAAAGTTATCTCTTAAAGGATAACTTTATCCTTTAATCAGATCCAATGGATGCAGTTTAATCCCATCCAAGATCAACCATCTAGATTACATCCATGGATCAACGACCAAGAGAAAATTCCTCAACAATCAACAATCCAGATTTATTCTCTTAGGCTATAAATAGGCTTAGAGTTTAACCTTTTTATTCAATCATTTAATTCATTCTTGTAAACTCTGTAAAAGTATAGCGTGCTATTTTTGTAAGGCTTCTCCGCCACAAGGAGATTTTTATTGAGCGTCCATTGCCTTGGAAGCAATGTTCTCAGTTACGACCATGTTTTTTTTAAAGACGAGTGCCTCAACCTTCATAATTTTTTTCCCGTCTATTCACCCCCCTCTAGCCGGTCCAACCCTATCCAACAAGTGGTATCAGAGCCAAGATCGCCGCAGAAGGACTAACCACCGATTGCAGTAATATCAAGAAAATGGTTGGAGCCGTAATCTACCCGCCGAAGTTTGAGGGGGAGTTCGTGATGTGGAAGCGTCGAATGCAGGTATTTTTTAAAATTGATATTGAATTGCTAATAATTATGAAAAATAGTTTTTCAGTTCCCAAAGACAACAACGGCAAGGATAAAGAAATAGAATCGTGGACCAAGAAGGAGAAATCAGACTTTGAAGCAAACTGCAAAGCTGAATTTCATCTACTAGCCGTTCTTCCCGCGTAAGAAGTTAACCGCATCGAGAATTACAACTCGGCAAAAGAGCTCTGGCAGAAATTCCTGGAATTGCATGAAGAAAAGAATAAGAAATCAGACTTCGCCGCACTGAACACAAGGAAGATCCAACTCGACAATGAGTCCTCGTCAGAAGAGTCGGAAGGTCAAGAATACGCGGGACTTGCGCTGATGGCAAATCATCAAGAAGGGAGCACTGATGAAGGGGGAGAGACGTCAGAAGAAAGCGACGACGAAAGAGGAACCTCGCTTTTTGAAAGCGACCCGGTAAGTGAGGTTTGTTTTCTTCCTCATGATCAGTTATATGCTAGAGTTAAAGCTTTGCTCAAATCTAATTGTAGATTAGAAAAAGAAAATTTAAAATTAAAAAATGAATTAACACTTACATCCTCGTCTGAAATTTTGAAAAATGAAAATGATAATTTGAAAAACTTAGTGCAAAAATTAGAACTTGATATTGCATATTTACGCCAAAAGAAAAATAGCTTTTCTGATAATTTAAATTGATATTTTAAAAATCATAAGGGTCAATTTAAAAAGGTGCCCAAAAGCTATATTCCGCCTATGTTTTTAATTAATCCTGTACACAGGAACTTATTTTGGCTTCCTAAATTTGTATTAAACTGATAATTTTTTTTTGTTATTATATATGTGCGCATTTTGTTTTTCTAACAAAAATTATGTCTTTAATTTTTTTTTGCACAATTATGCTGTCTATCTATTGGAACTTTTGGAACTTCATTCAAAATTTTTCAAATATTTTTTTCCTCGAAATTTGAAATTAAGAGTTTAGGGGAAAGACTCATTACAATTTTTTTTCAAATTTTGAGAAGTATTTTTTTCAATTTTTAAAATTTATTCTTCAAGAACTCTTATGTGTTGGTTTGTCATTTTTGGACTTGATGAACGAATTTAAAACTCAAAATTTTTGTCTAAACTCATATCTTCATCTTCGACTTTAACAAAAATATTCAGATTTTTTTCAATTTTTTATGAATTGTTTATTGAAATATGATTTTTTTAGAAATTCGATAGAAAAATATTTTGACTAGATCCGTTTTTTTTTGGAACTCCTAATCAACTCAACTGTGGATTTTATCAAAAAAAAGGTTTTAGATTTTATTTAAGTCATTTTTAAAAAAAAATGGAATTAACTTTGAAAAAATATGCCATTTTAAATTTGAAAAATCAAAGGCAACACGATTTTTTTCACTTAGAATATTTTTTATCACACTCAAAAATTTTCTTCTTCCCTAATTATATTTTCTCATTTTTTGATGTGATCAAAGGGGGAGGAATAGTATTAAGTTAAGGGGTAGAATTTTAATTTATTCTAAATTAATTTTTTTTTGAACTTAAACTGTTTACATTATTATGCATGTTTTTTTTATTTTGTTTACCCTAACTTAACTCGGATTGATGCACATCAAAAAGGGGGAGATTGTAAGTACCCCTGGTTGATTTTGATGTGATCAACCGATTTAAGTTAGATCCTGGTATGTTTAATCCCTCTGCTAAGTGTGCAGGAGCTTAGGTACGGAGGAAGTCGAGCGTAAGACGTAGCAGACGAGAAGCATTGTGTGGGGAAGTGAGCCGACGGGCTTGGTACAATCCGAGGGACGCGGAAGCTGAGGAAGAGTACACCGGTGGATCGAGAAGGACGTACGCGACGCACGAGGGACGGGAAACTGGGAGGAAGCACGCTCGAGGGGCGAAATGCCAGAGTCGGGTTTGGGTGAGCCTAACTCCGGTTGGCCGGAAATCACCCAGAAGATGAACCAAAAGACTGGTCAGTTTGACCAAGTCAAACAAGGCACCTGAACCAAAAAGAATTTTATTTGTTGCAGCAAAGATTCGAACAAGCAACCTCGCCAACATAAATCACCAACCTTACCGACTAAGATAAGGAAGAGATGTGATTAAAGTTGTTGCGAGAAGATGATAATGTTATTTATCTGTTGCGAGCAGAAGATAAAGTTATCTCTTAAAGGATAACTTTATCCTTTAATCAGATCCAATGGATGCAGTTTAATCCCATCCAAGATCAACCATCCAGATTACATCCATGGATCAACGGCCAAGAGAAAATTCCTCAACAATCAACAATCTAGATTTATTCTCTTAGGCTATAAATAGGCTTAGAGTTTCAACCTTTTTATTCAATCATTTAATTCATTCTTGTAAACTCTGTAAAAGTCTAGCGTGCTATTTTTGTAAGGCTTCTCCGCCACAAGGAGATTTTTATTGAGCGTCTATTGCCTTGGAAGCAACGTTCTCAGCTGCGACCAAGTTTTTTTTTAAAGACGAGTGCCTCCACCTTCATAATTTTTTTCCCGTCTATTCACCCCCCTCTAGCCGGTCCAACCTGATCCAACACAATGACCTTACCACGCTGCATAAGTACAGCTCCAAGTCCCAGTTTGGAGGCATCGCTGTACATGTCGAAACTATGGTTACTTTCCCGAAGGGTAAGAATTGGAGCACTTGTAAGTCTTTTTTTTTTTTTAGCTCCAAGAAACTCCTCTCGCATTCTTCGCTTGAATCTACTTTACTTATCTTAACTACTTTACTACAACTCACTTATTCATCAACATTAATCCTCGTCATTTTTTTTATGATTCTACTCTCCATTGCTTTATATTCTATAAAATTTATTTAAAGTCTTCTCACTATAATACTAAATCTCTTTCTCGATGTTCTTACACTTTAAATTTTTGTAGTCTTCTTGCTCTGCTGTTTAAACATTTTACCATCATTATGCTTATTATTTATATGGACATCTGAAGTGACTTTACCAATTACACATGTTACTCTATCCTCTAGCCATGCTTCTCTTCATAAAAGACAAGTAAGGCTAATATAAGTTTTTGTTATTCCTACCCCATATCAAACTCTAAAGTATTCGATTTCATAAAAATAAGGTAAAGTATCGTTCATAGTTACATATCCTAAAGTACTTTCCATCATAAGACATCATTCATACTTGCATATTCTAGAACCATAAGGTATCATCCATACTTGCATATTCTAGCATATTCTAGAATCATAAAAGAAAATAAGGTATGCATAGAGGTACTTACTTGGAAGCTACAGGAAGAAGGCTTGATGTGTGTGTAGTGAGATGACAAACTGCACTGATACCAACCTGTAACGCCCGCCTTTCTCCTGTTAGTGAGAGCCCTAGAGCCAATCATATGATGATTACTTTTTGGACTCATTGTATCATATTCTTGTATATATATTTCTTATATATAAAGGCATTTCTTATGGTTATTGTACTTATGTGTATTGGTGCCAAATAACTTAGTATAATAACGTCCTCGAGTAGAAGATTCTCATCTATATCAATCGATTAGTTGAATCGATAGTGAGATGATATAGAGAACACAACTCTTAATTATTCCTAGTCAAGTATTAACATTCAAGGACAATGTTAATGCATAGAGACTAGCATGTAGGTCAACATGATGACTTGATCTCACAAGTCATGGATATGAGATATCAAGTTGACACATGGGTATACATTAGAGAATGTATACTGAATGGCCCGCCATGAGAAAGTATCATGGATCGTTATATGAGTGTCATATACTTTCTCATGTGACTATTAGTATGACTATAGTCCTAGACCTGAAGTTACCATAGTTCCCTACATAAGGAGTTACGTACTTTGGCTTCGTCAAACGTCACCCGTAACTGGGTGGACTATAAAGGCGATTACTGGGTTTGTAACAAATTATGTGGAGGGATGTGAGTAACGTAGATGGGATCTATCCCTCCCATATGACGGGAGTGATATCTTCGTTCTTGATAGAGTAAGACCACTAAGTGCATGGCCATGCCCAAATAAGTCAATATTAGATATTGAGCTTATTTGATTATAGTGAGTCTACTTGGAGTTCAAGACATATAGATTGATTTGAGGATGACACGGTCTGTGCCTCATGAAAGATCAATCTAGATATCGAGGATAGAAGGACGTTGTCACATATTGTGATGGTCACAATTATTAGTCACAATGGTGATGTTGGATCTCGACATTCTTGTAACTTGGGTAGCAATGATGTGTTGCTAGATACCTCTCATTGCTTATGTCCTTAAATAGGTTTAAGGGCATTGCCAACGTTACAAGAACCTATAGGGTCACACACATAGAACAATAGATGGAGAACAAGTCCATATGATGGACCGAGAGTAATGAAGTCAAAGTTTGACTTTGGCTAAATATGGAAAGTCCATAAAAGGCAAGTTTGACTTGACTCAAATTAGACAACTTGAGTTGGACTCGAGTTTGATCCAAGTGTTGGATGAATATAATCATGGGAGAATAATGAAGTCAAAGTTTGACTTTGGCTAAATATGGAAATTCCATAAGAGGCAAGTTTGACTTGACTCAAGCCACATCACCTTGACTTGACTTGACCAAGTGATGACTTGGCATCATCATCAAGACTAAGTAACCTCCCCATTTGAATTTTGAATTCAAATGGGGGTTACACAAGGTTGTGGCCGGCCACTTAATGGCCAATAATGGCCATTAAGTGGCCGGCCACTTAAGACACAAAAGAGAAGTTTTGTGTGTGGGTGTGATCATTCTTCTCCTCCTTGGTTTTGGTTTTTGTTTTTGCTCTCCCTCTCCTCTCATCTTGCCGAGACCCCTTGTGGTGCTAGCACACCTTTGGGTTCTCCTCTCCACTCTCTTGCTTGTGTGGATACTTCTAGAGGGTTGCTACTTTGCATCCTTGAGATCCGACACCAACCGAGGAGCGAGCGGGATTAAACGAGGCACGCACCAAAGGTAAAAAGTTTATCCCTCTTTACATCTAGGAGTAGATCGGGTTTTGAAGCATGTAAATGAGCACTCGTAATTTTTGAAATGGATTTCTTCGCTCGGATCCTTTCTAATGGGGCTTTCAGGGTTTCCACGACGCGAAAAAGCGGTTTTCATGGCCCGAAAAACCCTACATCTCCACACCTTACGGTGTGGCGGGAGGCGGCGTTACGTTAACATACATATAGGCATATGAACATCGTATTGCAGCGGAATAATTTAAAACTTTGTACATACATGCAACTAACCCTTGAATTATGTTGACATGTCTTAACTATCATTCCTAAACATTGTGACATGGTAACTTAGCATGTTAACATTGTACGTAACATCATGATATGACATTCACATAAATCATCCATAAGCAACATAAGTAGTAGGTTATTCTTTAGGTATAACTATCATAAGTATAGCATGAACTTAAGAAGACAATGCAAAACATAAGACATGTGACAAAGTATAAACATGAGAATCTTTTTGTTTTTCCTTTGCCATGTCACTGCCACACACACACTTTTGCCCCTCCTGCCGCTTCCCTTAATATCCTCTTGCTTGATCTGCGGTATAAGAAAATAAAACTATAAGCACATAGGCTTAGTAACACCCTTTCCTACTCACCAAAACCATACGTCTCATAAAGTAAAACATATAACTTACTTATCATAAAGAAGTTCTTCATATAAAACCTAAGCATATGAAATACTAACATGGCATGGATCTTGACATAAAACATAAGCATATGAAACATTTAACATGACATGGTTCTTAACATAAAACATAAGCATATGAAACATTTAACATGACATTGTTCTTAACATAAAACATAAGCATATGAAACATTTAACATGACATAGTTCTTAACATAAAGCATAAGCATATGAAACATTTAACATAACATGGTTCTTAACATAAAACATAAGCATATGAAACATTTAACATGACATAGTTCTTAACATAAAACATAAGCATATGAAACATTTAACCAGAGCATAAAATATACTTAACATGGATGAATAACATGAATGGATGCATGAGTCAAATGCATATAACCTAAGGATGCTTATTTGAAAATCATAACTATAAATACTTAAATATAATCATCACATCATGGGGGCCCTGGCTTGTACCACATACATACATCATATGCGCGCATCCCTAAGTAAATACGAGGTAGCTAGTCTCGACCTACTAGGGTAAGGACAGCTGCGGTAGTCCCAAAAATCGAGGCTTTCATGAGGAGCCCATCTCTGTTGGACAGCTGCGGTAGTCCCAGAACCGGGGACAGTTGCGGTAGTCCCACACCGAGGCTTACATGAGGAGCCCATCCCTTGGACTCTTACTTCGGTCCGGTACAAGCCCATTCATAAAGTAAAATAGCTTCACATGCTTCATCATTCATAGGACATTCATAGCATATTTAAAGACATCAACATGATCTTATTACATGAAGCATGACATAAAACATACTTAGCATTTCATCATTCATAGTTACTGCATAACATCATTATGCCCTAAAGGCATGAACATCATCATCATTCATCATCTTCATTCATAAGGTATGTCATGCATACATCATTATGCCTTAGAGGAATGAACATCATCTTCATTCATCACCTTTATTCATAAAGCATGACATACATACATAATTATGCCTTAAGGCATAAACATCATCTTAGTTCATAAAGCTTTCATGATCATGGTACTTAAGGTAAACATGCATTACATACATGGTATATATCACATAACATACATAATCATGGTATCCATCATAAAGCATGCATGGGTAGGATCCATATGAACATGATACATACTACCTACGTTCATGGCATTCGACATAGAACATGCATAGGCCTACTTAACCATATATCTATCATAGGCGTTTAACTTAAAACATGCATTATTCTACACAAAACATGAGGCCTACTTCATAACACATGTGTTCATGGTATAGGGCTTAAAACATTCATGAATGAAACCTACTAAACATGGTATCTAACATAAGCATACAAAATTATGAAGCATAGTACATAAGGATAGGGTTTTTGGTAACATAAAATTCATACCACATGCTTGAACATATATATACATCATAGTAAGCCATAAACAAGTATTCTTGAAAACCTAACTCATCCCAAACCCTAGTTAAGGTGCTTGGCCGAAAATTGGAAGAAGAGATATCCTATTATTCAAGCAACATGTGAGATACCATAAGTAAGGAAAAGCCCATACATTACCTATAATGCCATAGGAAACCATTAGGACCCATAGTTGGAGCTCACCCTAATTTCTTAGCCCTAGATTGGGTCTTGGCCAAAACCCTAATGGCCTACAAGTCCATGGAAAAATTCATATAGGTCAAAATCTACATCCAATACAATACATACAATACCATGAGAATGTTAGTGATATGAGAGAAGTCTCCTAAGGCAATCGCCTTATGATTGTAATCATTTATTTTAATAAATGAATATTCACTATTTGAGTATACATGATTATTTGATTAAGATCTTAAGCTCATTTACTGAATGTCCGCAATACAATTCACAGCATGAGAGAATTTGTGATGAATTCACAACTAGTGATTATCTCTACATGTGCAATTGTGAAGTATTGAAATTGTCCCTAGTCGATGAATTGATAAATATGGACACTATTAATTCTGTTGAGACTAGCATGGGTTATTCTCTAATCAGCTGATTCTCACTGGCTGGTGACATTGAGATGTCCGGAGATAAACATGAATGCTAGTTAAGGGAACTAGTTCATTGGAGTGACTGGCTGTAAAACTTCATATGGTAGTCTACATATAGATATGTTAGTGAAGTTCTTACTGCAGCTTAAGTACGATGTTCTTTTGACTTGCGGTGTTCAAGTCATCTTGGTCATGGAGACTTATACTTTGACATCTTAAGCAAGCATCTCCAAGGAGGTATGGACCCAGGATGATTGGGTATAAGCCGAAGTGCTCGAAGATGTTTGAACAGCCTACAAAGGATTCACCACTCTTTGCGAGGAGATGTATACCCGAGGCCTATCGTCGGATTGTTACTCGAAGCCTCTGGCCAGAGCATGTGTAACGACCCGAAAAATTTTCTCAATATTTTTCTTTAAAATATTGATCATGCCTAGATAGATTCTCGAGGAACATAGGGATACTAGTATAAACCTTAACATGATGATCCATGAATTTCGATATAGAATAAGGAGCTAAGTGCTAATGGGCCTTACAGGGCTTTTCTAGTACCATGGTTATTAGTGGATTTTAGGTAGAATTTAATATAAATAGAAATGGGTTTAAATTAAGAATATTAGCACGGCTATGGGTAGGCCTTAGGGGGGTATGGCTGAAAATAGAGGAAAAAAATAAAATAAAATGAAAATAAAGTGCATGCACCTAGGATTGAACCTTGGACCTAGTGTAACACCATGCATGTGTTAGTGATATGAGAGAAGTGTCCTAAGGTAATCGCCTTATGATTGTAAATATTCATTTTAATAAATGATAATTCACTATTTGAGTATATACGTTTGTGTATTTGATTGGGATCTTAAACTCATCTACTGAATGTCCGTAATACAATTCACAGCATAAGAGAGTTTGTGATGGGATCACAACTAGTGATTATCTCTAAATGTGCAATTGTGAAGTATTGAAAATATCCCTAGTCGATGAATTGATAAAAACGGACATTATCAATTCTGTTGAGACTAGCATGGGTTATTCTCTAATCAGCTGATTCTCACTAGCTGGTGACATTGGGATGTCCGGAGATAAACATGGATGCTAGTTAAGGGAACTAGTTCATTGGAGTGACTAGCTGTAAGACTTCATATGTTAATCTATAGAGATATGTCAATGAAGTTCTTACTGCAGTTTAAGTGCGATGTTCCTTTGACTTGCGGTGTTCAAGTCATCTTGGTCATGGAGACTTATACTTTAACATCCTAAGCAAGCATCTCCTAGGAGGTGTGGACCCAGGATGATTGGGTATAAGCCGAAGTGCCCGAAGATGTTTGAGCAGCCTACAAAGGATTCACCACTCCTTGCGAGGAGATGTATACCCAGGCCTATCATCGGATTGTTACTCAAAGCCTCTGGCTAGAGCATATCATGTTTAGAGTGCGAGTCTCTTAAATACATGAGAGTAACTAGAAATCCAAAGGACGAGAAAGACACTACTTGGGCTAGGTGTGACGTAGTCAGCCTAGTGGGGACTGACACAAATAGACCGTGTCCTGAACCAAGTGGGTATAAGATGGTGAAGGGAATGGGGCACGATTCATTAGAGCTACTGAAGGGTTTCAGAATTACTTCTGAGGTCAAACCGTTGATCTTTCGATTAATTGGGGGTCATGATGTACTACTAGGTGCCACTCATGATCGTTCTATAATTAGTTGATTATAGACGGCCAACATAAATCGAAAGCCTATTTAGTCACACGCACTACGAGTAATCCGAGGGATTTAAAACGAGTTGAAAATTGGATTTTCCGATCAAGAGAAATAAGTCGAATCTGAGTTAATTAGAGGCGCAAAGGAAACTTAAATTGCTAAGTCTTTTGAAGGCTTATTGGGCGAATTAAATGAGTTTAATTCGCGGCGGTTCGGCTCGGTTTGGCCGGCCAAAGAGGGTGCCAACCCCCTTTGGTTTGGCCGGCCACATTAAAAGGGATAAACTAATTTAATTGGATTAATTGATAAAATAAATCTAGCGCGATTTGTTTTATAAATTATGGATAAATAAATTTGTGTAAAGAAATTTATATAAATAAATTTATACAAATTTATTCTTTTATGGAAATTAAAATGATCCATGGAATGGTTTATTTTAATTGTATAAAATCAATTGTGAATTGATTTTTTTCCATAATAAAAAAGTTTATAAATTTCTTGTATAATTTATTCCATAATTAAAGGAGAAGAGAATTTGTTTTATTATAAAGTTAGTTATAATAAAACTAGGCACAACGGAATAATTCATAAGAAACTTTATAAGATAAATTTCTTATGATAACTAATTCCGTTAATTCCGTTAAGAGGGAGACTTGGCAAGGGAGATGCTACTATATAAAGGAACCAAAGGCAAACCCTTAATTCCAATCAATTAATCAAGAGATTAGTTGCTCCCTTTCTCTTCCTCTCCTCTCCTTCCCTCCTAGGGCCGGCGCCCCTTTGTCATCTTAGGGCCGGCACCCCTTTGCAAACCCTAGGGCTGGCACTCCATCTTCTCCAAGTGGTTTCTGTGAGCCAACAACACCAAGGAGAAGCCAACGAAGAAGAAGAAGAAGCGGATCGCATCTCCCTCTTTCCCGGAATTTAGATTCCGTTTCCTTTTGGTTAGTTTCCATTCTTTTCTCTTGTTGTTCTAGTTGTGCCTTCCGAGAATCTAGTAATTCTCGTCGGCACAAAACTCGTGACTTTGCGAAGTCATCCCGAAGAGAACTCGGCGTGGACGCGAATAGTGGCGGAGCTTCCAAGGGACGCTACAGTTGGATCTCGTCCCTTTTCTTCGAGTTACGCGAGGTACAAAGTAAATTATTTTACTTTTCGCAAAAGTTTTTAATTTATGATCATGTCCACACATCATAAGGTAGCATGCTAGATACGTGGTTAAAATAATTTGAGAAATTATTATGCTAATTCTTCCGCTGCACGTAAAAATTTAAAGTTTTACGAACCCGTATCCTTGTCGACATGCACCCGGTCCCAACAGTGGTATCAGAGCCGGTTAGTGTTCGACATAATCATAAAATTGTTTTGCGGAAAACTTTGTCATGATCTCAATTTTGGAAAAATTTTCAATTATGGAAACTTTCCAATTATAATAAATTTTAGATTTAGGAATTTCAAAGTTTGGAAATCCTCATGAAATTTCGCAAACGTTTGAAATTTCCTAGTTTCTGAAATTTTATAATAATTGTGAAAACTTCCCATCTTTGGAAACTTTCCAATCTTGGAAATTTTCTAATTTAGAAATTTTCCAACTTTGGAAATATGTAAGTTTTCTTTGTACCAGAAACTTACAATTAATCTGAAAACCTATTATGAAATCTCGTAATTTTGGGCACTTTCTTTCAAGAAAGTCTAGACAAATTTATGGACAATTAATTGACAATTAAATTTGAATTGGTTTTTAAATTGACAACAAAATTCTTTATTTTGGATTGAGCCTCGGGGAGTCGTCCAATTTAAGGTTAGTTGTTGTAATTTAATTTCCCAATTTTAAATAAAATTGTCATGTTTAATTTGGTTGCGCTTCCGAAGCGGACCAAATTGGATTTACGACAAATTACTTTTCTTTGGGTATCTGAGCCTCGGGGAGCCACCCTTAGAAAATGATTTGTTGTAATTAATTAAATCCATGAATAAAATATGTTTTAAGAGGTGATGCTCTTACATATTGTTGTCTCCAAAATTAATTAGGAAAATGGTTTCCTATAGAGTTTCTTAAATAGATCTTCATGAAAATAATATGTGG
>JAGFNQ010009542.1:0-38303 GCA_024364735.1 Boesenbergia rotunda
GAACGTCACTGGATAGCGGTCAAGAATATCCTTAAGTACTTGAGAAGGACTAAGGAATATTTTTGATATTTGGAGGCGATGAGCATCTAGTTGTAAAGGGTTACACTGATGCCAGCTTCCAAACCGACCAGGATGATTACAGATCGCAGTCAGGGTTCGTGTTTTGCTTGAATGGCGGAGCTGTGAGCTGGAAGAGTTCGAAGCAGGACACAGTTGCAGATTCTACAACAGAAGCTGAGTATATTGCTGCATCAGAGGCAGCAAAGGAGGCAGTTTGGATCCGCAAGTTCATCACTGAGCTTGGGGTGGTTCCTAGCATATCTGATCCCGTAGAGCTCTATTGTGACAACAATGGAGCTATTGCGCAGGCTAAGGAACCTCGCTCACACCAGCGGACCAAACACATACTACGGCGATTCCATCTCATTCGAGAGATCATCGATCGAGGAGATGTGAAGATTTGCAGAGTACCCACAGAGGCTAACGTCGCAGATCCCTTGACCAAGGCTTTGGCACAGATGAAGCATGATGGTCACACTAGGTCATTGGGTATTAGATACTACAGCGATTGGCACTAGTGCTAGTGGGAGATTGTTAGTGAGAGCCCTAGAGCCAATCATATGATGATTACTTTTTGGACTCATTGTATCATATTCTTGTATATATATTTCTTATATATAAAGGCATTTCTTATGGTTATTGTACTTATGTGTATTGGTGCCAAATAACTTAGTATAATAACGTCCTTGAGTAGAAGGTTCTTATCTATATCAATCGATTAGTTGAATCGATAGTGAGATGATATAGAGAACACTACTCTTAATTATTCCTAGTCAAGTATTAACATTCAAGGACAATGTTAATGCATAGAGACTAGCATGTAGGTCAACATGATGACTTGATCTCACAAGTCATGGATATGAGATATCAAGTTGACACATGGGTATACATTAGAGAATGTATACTGAATGGCCCGCCATGAGAAAGTATCATGGATCGTTATATGAGTGTCATATACTTTCTCATGTGACTATTAGTATGACTATTAGTCCTTAGACCTGAAGTTCACCATAGTTCCCTACATAAGGAGTTACGTACTTTGGTTCGTCAAACGTCACCCGTAACTGGGTGGACTATAAAGGCGATTACTGGGTATGTAACAAATTATGCGGAGGGATGTGAGTGATGTAGATGGGATCTATCCCTCCTATATGACGGGAGAGATATCATAGTCTTGATAGAGTGAGATCACTAAGTGCATGGCCATGCCCAAATAAGGCAATATGAGATATTGAGCTTATTTGATTATAGTGAGTCTACTTGGAGTTCAAGACACATAGATTGATTGAGGATGACACGGTCTATGCCTCATGAAAGATCAATCTAGATATCGAGGATAGAAGGACGTTGTCACATATTGTGATGGTCACAATTATTAGTCACAATGGTGATGTTGGATCTCGACATTCTTGTAACTTGGGTAGCAATGATGTGTTGCTAGATACCTCTCATTGCTTATGTCCTTAAATAGGTTTAAGGGCATTGCCAACGTTACAAGAACCTATAGGGTCACACACATAGAGCAATAGATGGAGAATAAGTCCATATGATGGACCGAGAGTAATGAAGTCAAAGTTTGACTTTGGCTAAATATGGAAAGTCCATAAAAGGCAAGTTTGACTTGACTCAAATTAGACAACTTGAGTTGGACTCGAGTTTGATCCAAGTGTTGGATGAATCTAATCATGGGAGAATAATGAAGTCAAAGTTTGACTTTGGCTAAATATGGAAAGTCCATAAAAGGCAAGTTTGACTTGACTCAAATTAGACAACTTGAGTTGGACTCGAGTTTGATCCAAGTGTTGGATGAATCTAATCATGGGAGAATAATGAAGTCAAAGTTTGACTTTGGCTAAATATGGAAAGTCCATAAGAGGCAAGTTTGACTTGACTCAAGCCACATCACCTTGACTTGACCAAGTGATGACTTGGCATCATCATCAAGGCTAAGTAACCTCCCCATTTGAATTTTGAATTCAAATAGGGGGTTACCAAGGTGGTGGCCGGCCACTTAATGGCCAATAATGGCCATTAAGTGGCCTGCCACTTAAACACACAAAAAGTTTTTTGTGTGTGTGTGATTGATTTCTCCTACTTGGTTTTTGCTCTCCCTCTCCTCTCATCTTGCCGAGACCCCAAGCAATGCTAGCACACTTTTGGGCTCTCCTCTCCACTCTCTTGCTTTTGTGGATACTTCTAGAGGGTTGCTACTTTGCATCCTTGAGATCCGACACCAACCGAGGAGCGAGCGGGAATTGCGGGGCATGCATCGAAGGTAGTTTTCTCTTCTCTAATAGATCTAGGTTGTAGATCGGTTTTGAAGCATGTAAACGAGCACTCGTAAATTGTTTTTGAAATGGTTTTCTTCGCTCGGATCCTTTCTATTGGGGCTTTCGGGGTTTCCGCGATGCGAAAAAGCGGTTTTCGCGGCCCGAAAAACCCTACATTATGCAGATGTTCGGCGTAGGTCACTGGAATTTGAGGTTGGAGATCTGGTATTTCTCAAAGTGGCTCCTATGATAGGGGTAACGAGATTTGGGAAGAAAGGAAAACTAAGTCCGCGATAATTGGGGCCGTACCCGATTCTGAAAAGGGTTGGCAAGGTGGCATATGAACTAGAGCTGTCTCAAGAGATGTCGGCGATCCATAACGTGTTTCATGTGTCATTACTCAAGAAGTGTATTCTAAACACAGATCAAGTGATCGAGCCACAGACAGTACAAGTTCAGGAAGACCTATGTTTTGAGAGCCGACCTATACAAATCTTGGATCGGGAAATCAAAAAGCTAAGAAGCAAGGAGGTGCCCTTAGTCAAGGTCTTTTGGCAAAGGCAGCGGTTCGAGGAAGCTACCTGGGAACGCGAGGACGAGATGAGACGCAAGTACCCGGGGCTATTCTAAGTTCGAGGACGAACTTTCACGAGGTATGGGGGATTGTAACGACCCAGAAAATGCTCTTAATATCTTCTTTAAAATAATGAGCATGTCTAGATAATTTCCCGAGGGACCTAGAGATATTAGTACGAACCTTAGTTTAGAAATCCATGATTTTCTCATTTAAATTGAGAAACTAAGTACTAATGGGCCTTATATGAGCTTTTTTAGTACCATGGTTATTGGTAGATTTTGGGCAAAATTTAATATAAATTTACTTGGACTGTAGTTGGGAATATTAGCATGATTATGGGTGAATTTTAGGAGAATTTTCGGAAATAATGGAAAATAAAATAAAAATAAAATAAAAATAAAGTGCATGCACCAAGGATTGAACCTTAGACCTCTTGTACTACCATGCATGCACTAACCAATTCACCTAGCAAGGGAGTTCTATGAGGGAATGAAGTGGATTTTGGTTAAGGCTTGGGAAAATGAAGAGTCATCAAGAGAAGAGACACCATGACTCTTCACTTACCCTCCTTAATGTAGCATAAAAGCATAGGGGAAGGAGTTACATTTCTCCTCTCTTCTTCCATCAAGTCATTTGCTCTTCTCTCCTTCTTCCTCCCTCTCCTAGCCGAAACCCCAAGCCCCTCTTTTCCTTTGGAAAAGTTCCACAAGAAGGCTCCATCTTCAAGACCCAAGGTTCTTGTTCAAGGTTACAAGGGCTAGAGGTGGCTAGAAGGCAACAAGGTCTTCATCCTTCTCCCAAATCTAAGGTCTAAAATCAAAATAATCTAAGGTAAGACTCCCTCACCTGTGGTATGATAGTTCCCCTTGATGTTTATCATATTATGAAGTTTTGTTTAGGTTTTATGTGGAGAAAAACCCATGAACTTGCCTTGAACTTTCGGCCACCATGTGTTTGGGTTCAAAAATGATGTTAAAAATGTCTTTCATGTTTTCTAATGTGTTCTTATGATGAATATAGGTTAGAATAAGATTTGGAGAATTTTTGGAGTACCCTAGTGCCCTTAGGGTTTTCGGCCACTACCATGATCCCATGGTTAGGGTTGGATCTAACCCTTCAAGTGTATGTCTTGTATACCCTCATGATACAAGGGAGGTAGAGGATGTTTTATGTGAATTTTCACATGGCCTAGAGACCCTACAAGTTTCGGCCAAGATGGATAATAGGGCAACAAGTTAGGGCTTAATTCAAGTAAGGGTCCCAATGACTCCTATGGTATGGTATGGAAGGTGTTAGGTGTTTAATTAGAATTTTTATGAATTTTCCATGGACCCATGGTCCATGTATGGTTCGGCCAACCCTAGGAAGAAGGGCTAGGAGTTAGGGTTAACCCTAAGCATGAGCCCTAATAGCTTCCTATGGCTTTATAAGTAATGTATGGTCTTTTCCTTACCTTATGTTACCTCACATGTCATTTGAATGATTGAACCTTTCCTTACATGTTTCGGCCAAGCTAATTGATTGGGGTTTAAGTGGAGTTAGAGTTTCAAGAATGATGGTTTATGGCTTATTATGATGTATAGGTTCAAGCATGTGGTAGAAATTATGTTACCTTTAACCCTAGCCTTAGGTGTTATGGTTCATGTTTGATATGTTTATATTAGATGTCGTGATTATCTTATGTATCATGATCTTGCAAGTTAGATGAATTAAGAGAATGGTCTATGTGAATATGTCATGTTTTATGAATATAATGCAATGCTTACCTTATGTATCATGATCATGCAAGCTCTATGAATTAGGATGATGGTCTAGGTAAACATGTCATGTTCTATGAATAAAATACAATGCTTACCTTATGCACCATGATTATGCAAGTACTATGAACAAGAATGATGTTTATGTAAGCATGCCATGTTTATGAATGAAGATAATGCTTATGCCTTAGGGCATCATGATCCTATGCATTAAGTATGAACGATGAAAGGTCAAGTATGATTTATGTCATGCTTCATGTAACAAAGTTATGCTACGTTTAAATATTCCATGAATGTTCCCTGAATAATGAAGCATGTGAAGTTATTTTACTTTATGAATGGGCTTGTACCGGACCGAAGTATGGGTCCAAGGGATGGGTACCTTAAGAACGCCCCGGTTTTGGACTACCGACTATGCTGTCCACGGTTCTGGCACTACCGTAGCTGTGCAACAGGGATGGGCACCTTAAGAACGCCCCGGTTCTGGGACTACCGACTATGCTGTCCTTACCCTAGTAGGTCGGGGCTCGCTACCTCATACTTACTTAGGGATGCGCGCTTATGATGTATGTATGTGGTACAAGTCGGGGACCCCAATGATGTTATGATGATGTTTAAAGTATTTAAAAGTATGATTTTAAAAGTTAAGCATCCTTATGTATATGCATTTGCCTCATGCATTCATTCATGTTATGCATTATGCCAGGATAGTAATGTTTTATGCTTATGTTTCATGTTAAGAAATTATGCATGATAGTAAAAGTCTTATGTTTATGTTTATGTTAAGAAGATGCCCGTAGGCCCTGCTAGGAATTATGCCATGTTAAATATGTTTTATGTTTATATGTATGCCATGTATCATGCCATGTTAAATATGTTTTATGTTTGTATATATGCCATGTATCATGCCATGTTAAATATATTTTATGTTTATATGTATGCCATGTATCATGCCATGTTAAATATGTTTTATGTTTGTATATATGCCATGTATCATGCCATGTTAAATATATTTTATGTTTATATGTATGCCATGTATCATGCTATGTTAAGGATGGTTGATGTCTTATGCTTATGATTCATGCCAAGTACCAAGTTATGTTAATGTTTTGTGTACTTATGTTTAAGTGACGAGTGATTTTAGTGAGTAGGAAAGAGTCTTATTAAGCCTATGTGCTTATAGTTTTATTTCCTCATATCGCAGATCAGGCAAGAGGACAATAAGGGAAGCAACAGGAGGGACAAGAGTATGTGTGTGGTAGTGACTTGGCCAAGAGGGAGATATATTTACAAGTCATTTGCTAAAACTTTACGTTTGCTACTTATGTGCTTAATGAATGACTTATGTGACTTTATGATATGATGCTAAGTATGATATGATGTTAAGTATGATGTTATTATGCTAAGTCCCCTGTCACCATGTTAGGAAGGATAGTTAGGTGCATGTATGTGTAAGATTTAAGTATTCCGCTGCCTTACTATGTTCACATGCCCTAAGTATGTTAGCGTAACGCCGCTTTATGAAAGAGAAGAAAAAAAAAGCGGGCGTTACATGTCCTCTTCATTTGAATCCTCTATGGCCATGAGGGCACGATGATGAGTGTACTTCTCCTCCTCCTCTTCTTCAGATGAACTAGATGATGATTCATCCCATGTGACCCTCAAGGTCTTCTTTTTATTCTTTGATTTATCCTTCTTCTTCTTTAACTTTGGACATTCATCCTTGTAATGTCCTTTCTTGCTACACTCAAAACAAGTAACATTAGACTTATCAATTTTAACTATACTCGGGTTACCTTTACCCTTGAGGCACCGACTCTTCCTCATCATCCTTCTAACAATGTTGGCCATCTCGGAGGAAGAAGACCAGCTGCCCTCCTCCTCGGACTCGGACTCGGATGAGGATGAAGATGAAGAGACTTTCTTCTCCTTCTTCTTCCCCTTCTTCTTCTTCTTGTTGTCACCTGCCACTAAAGCAATACCTTTTTCTTTTAAATTTTTGTTAGAGATCTCATGTAGTTCCATTTCACAAAATAGATCTTCTAACTTAACAAAAGATAAATCCTTGGAAACCTTGTAGGCATCCACCATAGATGTCCACAAGGCATTCCTAGGGAAGGCTTTGAGAATATACCTTACTAAGTCTCGGTTTTCTATCTTTTCATTGATGGAGTGGAGACCGTTGAGTATCTCTTTAAACCGACCATGAAGTATACTTACAGTTTCTTCCTCTTTCATGGACAAATTTTAGAGTTGGCTGAGAAGGAGGTCCTTCTTGGTAGTCCGGATGTCTTGGGTTCCTTCATGGAGCTCAATGTCTTTGTTCCAAAGATCTTTAGCACTTGTGAAGGGACCAACCTTGATTAGTTGGTCCTTGGTCAACCCGCATTGGAAAGTTACCACTGCTATCGCATCGGCTTCACCTCTCTGGATTTGATCTGCTGACCAACTTGAGAAGTCCATCTCTTTTCCCTCAGCATCTTTAGGAGTGGAAAAACCTTCCTTGACAGCAAACCACATGCCGAGGTTGGTTTTGAGATAAAACTCCATCTTCAACCTCCAGTATGGAAAATCAGTGCCGTCGAAAAGTGGAGGTTGGCTGGTGCTAAACCCTTCTCTTCCCATGACCATCTTTGTTAGCTCTCGGATGTTAAGCCGTTGAAGTAGAGCCCCAAGCTCTGATACCACTTGTTGGAAACCGGATGGCTAGAGAGGGGGGGTGTGAATATAGCCAGACACAATTTCTTACTCTTTGATACTTCTGCGTGATCAGATTAGTAGCAGCGGAAACAAAAACACAGAAGCAGAAATAAAGAACAGCAAGCAAAACACAAAGGGAAGCAAACCGATGCTAACACCTCAATATACAAGGTTCGGGGATAACTTGCCCCTACTCCTTGGCGTGCCCGTGAGGTGGGCGATCCCTTGATCGTCGGCAGATCAAGCCCTGGTGAACTCCGGATAGTAGTAGCCTCCTTCTCGGTGGAGAAACCTCTCCACAATTGATCTCAAGAAGATACAAGTTAAGCAAAGAGACATTTGAGAAGACAAGCTCACAAAGATGTAACAACAAAGCTCAAACACAAAGTCACATAGAGCACAAGCACAACCCACAGCAAAAACTTCACTCGTTTTTCTGTCTGTCTTCCGTCGCTCCTCTGCTTCCACTTTGTCTTAAGCTTCTGCTTCATCCCAAGCTTCATCAGCATCCTCTGAGCACAGCCTGAACCTCTTGACCTCCCTGAGCACTCAATCCCCTGAAGACCTCCTCTCCAGCTGAGTCTCCGTCAGTCGCCAGCTGCCCCAGTTGTCGTTGAAACCTGAGAAGGAGAAACAAACAAACCTGCTCCAAGGAAAGCCTCCATTGACTTCTCCTTGAGTGTTTGAATCCTCCCCTGTCACCTGCAGCTTAATCAGAGTGTTAGAGCAGCATATCAAACAGCATATCATATATCAGATGTTAAGTGTAGAGAATCGGATACGTTCAGACGCGATCAGAGCGTCTGATAGTGCATTTTGAATTAAAGTGATCGGTCACCGGACCGATCAGAGTGCCTCCTGATCGGTCATCGGACCGATCAGAGCGCCTCCTGATCGGTCACCAGACCGATCAGGCTGGGTCTAGACCGATCAGGCTCCGTCCTGATCGGTCCCCAAATCTCGATTAGAAATTGCGATTTCTTTAGGACTCTCCTAGATCGATCACCAGACCGATCCCAGGTTGTGGGTCAATCACCCGACCGATCCACCCCTTTATCGGGCGATTTCTGAGTTTCACAGTCCAGACCTCCTGATCGATCACAGGACTGATCAGGAAACCTCCTGATCGGTCTGGTAGTGACAGGACCGATCAGGTAGTGACCAGACCGATTAGGCTCCGTCCTGATCGATCATAGTGAGGAACCTGCGATGCTGGATCGTTCTCCAGAATGATCTGCACAGTGATCCTGATCGGTCACCAGACCGATCAGGAGTAGATAAGCAAGGGAACTCAACCTCACTGTTTGCTCCCTGATCGGTCACCAGACCGATCAGGAGCCAAGTAATGGATGAAACGCATGCTCCCTGATCGGTCACCAAACCGATCAGTCATCGCTGGATCGGTCACCAGACCGATCCATGAAGGAGCACCATGCCAACTCCCTGATCGGTCACCAGACCGATCCAGGCAAGCCCAAATGCAATCTAAGTCACGAGAACAAGACTCCAGCCCTTCTCTGACTCGTGCCATGCCCAGCTTCACTCACTGGGACTTCAACCTAGCCCTCCAAGCTAGGACCTGGCTTCACTCACCAGGGTTTCGGTCACCCGGCTTCACTCACCAGGATTTCAACCTAGCTTCACTCACTAGGACCTGGCTTCACTCACCAGGGTTTTGGTCACCCGGCTTCACTCACCGGGACCCGGCTACACTCACCGGGATTTCAACCTAGCTTCACTCACTAGGATTTCCATCACCTGACTTCACTCACCAGGACCCGGCTTCATTCACCGGGATTTCAACCTAGCTTCACTCACTAGGATTTCCATCACCTGGCTTCACTCACCAGGACCAGGCTTCACTCACCGGGATTTCCACTACCAGCATGCGATCTCCCGATCCACCTGGACTTAATCCGAATTCAACCAAACTCAAATCATAACTTAAATCGGTGTCAACACCAAAACAACAATCAAGGTCAGACTGCATCAACATGATAGACCAATTATGAATTATTTAAGGAAAAATTTGATTTTCGGAATATATATATATATATATATATATATATATATATATATATATATATATATATATATATATATATAAGGAAAGGTTTGAATTGTGTAATATATAAACTCCCCGTGCCCTAGCCTTCCGCTGAACCTTCTCCTCCGCCTCCTTTGTTTGTTTTCCCCCTCTCCTTTCCTCTCTCCATCTCGTCCGACGCCGATGGACCTCCCCTAGCCGGTGGCCACTCGTCCTCGCCGGAGTGGTGCCAGCCTTTCCTCTTCGCGTCGCCAGGCTATTCGATAACTCTTTCACGCGAGAGCCCGTTGGCACAGGCAGTCGATGCCGACAGCCACCGCCGCAAGTTCCTACTCTGCGCGAGCAGCCGAGTCCGGCCACCATCGCAGCTGTTCCTTCCTCGCGTGCGCTACACACCTTACCATAACCGCGGGTCACTTTGAGCATCGCCTTTTCACCCCATAGTCGTCGTCGCCTTAGACATCGCGCGCACCCTGTGTGCCACACCCATATCTCTCATGCGGTTGGGTAAGTTCTGATTCCACCTCGTATTGATTTTGATGGAATTGCTATCAGACTTGTAGGATCAGTTGATGTAATGAGGTTTGGTTGTTTTAGATTGATCGTGTGTAGATTAGATGATGGATTTGTAGATAGAAGTTAGATCTATTTGGATCGATGGATCGATGTGTTCAATAGCCATTTAGTGTTGTGTAGCCTCTGTTGATGCTCTGCTGTTGGTTTGTTTTGTTGGATCCTTTGTAGTTGCAGTGAGGTGCTACTTGAGGGTTTGATGTTTGAGGATTAGCATATTGTAGCTCCATGAAGTGTTTAGTTTAGATGAGAGGTGGGGTTGATTTGATACTGGCATGTATTGTTTTGGGATCCATGTGATTGGGTTTTGTATCTAGAAATATTGCTGATTTGGATTGTAGTTTCCGTTAAGCTATTGTGAATCCACAATGTTGTTTGGTTGAATTTGAAATCAGCTAATGTGTGGCCTGATATAAGTGTAAATTTTGTATGATGTTACTGTGGAGGAAGGTTGTTGTAAGTTTCATCTCATGGGCAGAGTTGTTATAGGAGTTCATTTATGTTTTCTATTTCTTGCTCTTGGCAATATGTTTTCTGATCTGTATGGATTATAGGTTGGTTTCACTTTGGAGGAATTATGATAGGTTGGTTTTGTGTAGCCAATTCCCTGCTTCTGTTGGGACAAATCATCAAGGTAATGGTAAGTATGAATCACTATCTTGGTGTTGGTTAGATCTAGGTTTTGGATCAGATCATTGAAGTATTTGGAGTAAGACTTGGTTTATTTCAGTGTATTATGTCTATTTGATGCTGTGAGCTATAGTGGATAATTTGGTGATAATCTAACTTAGATCAGATTAGATGTAGTTTTGCTAGCTTAATTTCATTTGGATTGTGATGTTGAACCTAAAAGGAGCTTGTCATGTATACTTTGGATCTTGGAGCTAGTAGGTTTGAGGATTTGGTTTTATTCGAGGTATCTCTTGGATTAGTTTTGGGGATTTGAACCTAAACTTAATTGATTCAGATTTCGAAAAAAAACCTAACATGAATCTAATCTAGGTAACTTGGGATAATTATGGTTATTCATTTATTTGTAATTAATTAAATGAAACGAGATAATAAGAACGATCCTAATTACTTGAGATACTTTGTTTAGCTATAAAATATATATTATTGTAGCTAAATATTATGCCTTTGATACAGGACATTGATTGAGTTATAGTTGCTGACTATTTGGACAGGAGGTTCATTCTGATACGAGCACCCCTCTTTTGAGGTGGGTACCCCTTGACTTATCTTGTTGATATTGTCATATTGCTATGCATGGTCTGTTATAGATAACAGTAAGCTTATATGCTATATCTGCCTTAGTATACATGTATTTGATATCTGCTGCTTATCCTTGAGGTTATCTGCCTTTTAGCTTCATACAGTCTCAATAGTTGTCACGTGTATATATGTGTGCATAGTGGTAGTGATATGTTCGCTATGCATTTTGATATTTATAGATCACTGGTTACTTTTTCAGTATACCTAGTAGATTACTTGTATCCCATGATATAGGATTCAGACCTATACCTAGCACACTGAGGTGTTAGTGAGGACTTGGTGGGTGTTATATGTGTTTGGGTCATGCACCATCCTTGCATTATTGCATGCTGACGATCATCGGCTCCTATGTAGTCTGAGCCCATCGTCAGTTACATAAGGATATGCACACACATCCACTCAGGGGTAGTGGCTGCCATAGAGTGTGTGCATTTGCCCTGTATTGCTCCGCACGACCACTATTTGGAGGGTGGTTCCGGTGCGTGGTAGCAGCCAGGGATCCCTTCTCGTCCTGAGACACGAGAAGATGAGAGCTAGACTCCCCCATTGCTTGGGGTAGGAGAGTGACCTCCGCCAGCATCCTGTCCACTAGGTCACTCAGGAGCAGTGATAGCAGGGTGCGTACAGTTGTCATAGCCCTACCCACGCGGACGTTCATTTATGATAGGTGGGTGGTGCCTGACTGGCGTCAGGGGTGACACATGTCATTGCAACATGTGCATATTTTGCATCGTGCATTGTTTGCTGCATTTGATTTCTACACTTGATTGACATGCATATATTGGAGATTAGTTTATCTTGGATTATATGTTATACTTGTTTCGTAGGGATTTATTTCACCCTCTGTAGGATAGATGGATTCGGGTATGTATCTTTATTCGGTATCTTTAGTGTATACCCTTGTCTATGATTCATATGAGACTGTATTAGCGTGGACTTTTATTGTTATTATAACGTACTATGCATATCTGCTGGGTATTCGCTGAGTTTATGGACTCACACCGTTGCCATACTTTTTGATTTCAGGTTGATATCTTCCAGGAGGGACTGAGTCGCCAGTCCCGTGCTTGCTACTACACCAGATTTGGTTTTATGCATTATTTTTTGTTTTTGGACTATGTTATGTTTTATTCCGTTGCATTGAATCTTTCGTGGACTTGTAGTACTTGTCTTTCTTTATGGGATTGTACTTTTGAGTCCTATGTTAGACTGTGTGTGGTTTTTGTTGTGTTCTTGCCCCCTGGAAGCTCAGGTAAGTTCGAGTTTTGGTTTTATTTGCATATTGCTATATATATTGTTATTCTGTTTGGATTAGAGGCCTGAGGCCCATATAAACTGCGTGGTGTTGTTATTCTTGTGTTATGTGTGTGTAAATTGTCTACCGAACAGGGGAGGTGCTGTCCGATTTTCTATTGGATCAGCGGCTCCTAGGTCTCGGGGTGTGACACCTGGTGCTTGACCAATCGACTGGTAATGGTCTTCTCAGCAAAGAGCTCTATTTAAGCGAGCTCAGTTTTGGTTGAGACTTCTTGATAAAATTGGCTGTGGTTAAAGGTCAATTAGTAGTCTAAGTGCTCAGGAGAGTGTTGCGGGTTGTGGCGAGGTTTCTCCACCCACAAGGAGCTACACGAGCTAGCCGGAGATCTTCCAGGGAGTCATCCACCGACGGATCAGGATTATCCACCTTACGGACAGCCGTGGAGTAGGAGCTTTATCTCCGAACCACGTAAACGGTTTGTGTTAGCATTATTAGGTTTTTGTTTTAGTTTTTTGGCTTGCGCTTGCTAACATTTGTAGGAAGAAAAATCAAAAAATAGCTATTCTCTCTCCCCCCCTCTAGCATAACGACAAGGTCCTAATAAGTGGTATTAGAGCAAGGTTCGCTCATTTACGGACTAACCGCCGATAGAGCAAAAAGCTAGAGGAAATGACGATTGAAGAAAGATTGGGGGAGGATTCAATGTTCCACCTTCCTACGATCGCGAGAGTTTCGAGTATTGGAAGTGCGGATAATGACATGGCTCAGTATGGATTGGAACTACATAATCGTACTAGAAGAGCCATTTGAAGTTCCAAGAGATAAACATGGGAAGAAGCTCCAACCATGATATTGGACCAAGGAGCAACAAACCCAATCAAAGGCAAACGAAAAGGTAATTTCAATATTAATTGATATTTTGCCTAATGATGTTATGAGTGGTGTAGGTGAATATAAGAATGTGCATGAGCTATGGAGCAAAGTAATTGCTCTACATGAAAACCCTACGCAAGCTCAATTAGTAGAGGAGCCAAAAGAAATGAGCTTAATGGTCCAAAAAGAGGAGAAGAACCAATCGGATGAGGAAAGAGTCTCAACATCCGAAGAGGAGAGAGAGGAAAAAGAGTCATCCATCTCCTCAAGTGAAGTGACACAAAATGTTGAAGAACCATCCACTTCATCAAGGGGGGAAGAAGAGGTCTCCACTTCAAGGATTGAGGGGGAGGAGAGACCATCATCGATATCGGAGCAAGAAGAAGCATCTACCTCCACCAAAGCAAAGTCAAAAGACCATATTATTTGCTTTGGGTGCAACAAGAAGGGACACTACAAGGACAAGTGTCCATTAGGTAAAAAGGAGGTAAACCCTAAACCCAAGTCAATTCATTTAAAATCTAACATGGGTTGTAGGGAAAAGAAGGAGAAAAAGTACATTAGGTGTTGTATGTGTGGTGAGCTAGGACACTACCACATCAAATGCTCAAGGAAAGACGAATTCAAGAAATTGGAGCATTTGAGGAAGTGGGAGAAGAAGGAGAAGAAGAAAAACTCACATCAAGGGGGAGCTACAAGGGTAAGCGAGGTAATCCCTAACTTTAAGCATTTTTCAAATTCCTCTATGCATGTTAGAAATAATGAGAATTATTTGCCCATGCATAATTTTGGTTTTAGGTATTGTGATACAAATAGGGTTAATATTGCATATCAAAACTCTAAGGAATCTATGTATCATGATAAACCTAGGATGTTTAGACCTAAGGATCAATACATTAATCTAAAGAAAGGGAGACACATGCCTAGACAAAGGGGTAGATCTAGAAATGTCCAAGGTGGACATGGTGATACTAAAGTTAAGAACCTAGGAAAACCAAGCCTTGAGGGCAAGGCTTGATAAATTAGAGAAAACCTTAGATAGATTCACTATTGGATCTAAGGGTTTAGGTATGAGGTTGGGTAGTTAAAAACCCAACAATGATAGATCGGGTCTAGGATGTAACGCCCGCTTTTTTTTTCCTAAACCGACGTTACGCTGACATACTTAAGGCATGTAACATCATACTACAGTGGAATAACTTAAACCTTACATATACATGCCCCTACTACCATCCCTCATACAATGACATGGAACTTAACATATGAACGTCATACTTAACATCATATCATAACATGCTTAACATCATACCATAAGGTTCATATCATATCATACTTGACATCTTATCATAAAGTTCCATAAGTCACTATTCGAGCATATAGGTAGCGAAAATAAAGTTCTTAGCATAAACGGTTAACACATTCGATTTCATGGGCCAAGTCACCATCACACACATATTTCAGGCCCTCCTGCTGCTTCCTCGTTATCCCCTTGCATGATCTACGGTATAAGGAAAGAAGACTATAAGCACACAGGCTTAGTAAGACTCTTTCCTACTCACTAAAATCATTCGTCATTCATTCATAATCATATGGAACATAAGCATCATAAGCATTTCTATCATAGCATAAAGCATAAACATAGGCATAAATCTAATTGAACATTCTTATCATGGCATAAAGTATAAACATAGGCATAAGCATAATTAAACATTCTAAGCATGGCATCATATGTGGCATGAACATAAGCATAAAATGTAAATCAACCATAGGCATACTTTCTAGCATATCAAGCATAGACATCGTAAACATTCTAAGCATGACATCATATGTGGCATGAACATAAGCATAAGATGTAAATCAACCATAGGCATACTTTCTAGCATATCAAGCATAGACATCGTAAACATTCTAAGCATGGCATGATACATGGCATAACATAACTTAATAAACTTTCCTAGCATGGCATGAGACATGGCATAAATATAACATAAGATATACACCAACCTATATGGCATAAACATAGGCATACATTCTAAGATATCATAAGAGCATCTTCTTACCATAATCATAACATGGATCATTCATTCTCATTTATATCTTTTAACATGGAGCATAAGCATAACACATCATTATCATAACGTAATGCATAACATGTATGAATGCATGGGTGGAATGCATATACATAGGGATGCTTAACTTTTAAAACATACTTTGAAAATGCTTAAACATCATCATCATAACATTTGGGGTCCCCGGCTTGTACCACATACATACATCATAGCGCGCATCCCTAGTAAATCCGAGGTAGCTAGCCCCGACCTACTAGGGTAAGGACAGCATAGTCGGTAGTCTCCGAACCGAGGCGTTCTCAAGGAGCCCATCCCTGTTCCACAGCTCCTGTAGTGCCAGAACCGTGGACAGCTCCGGTAGTCCAGAACCGGGGCGTTCTTAAGGTGCCCATCCCTTGGACCCATACTTGGGTCCGGTACAAGCCCATTCATAAAGTAAAATACTTTGCATGCTTCATCATTCATAAGACATTCATAGCATACTTATCATGGCATCATTCTTATCATGAACATGATCATAACATACTTGTCGTAACATCATTCTTATCATGCATAACCATGGCATATCATTCATAAACATGGCATATCATTCGTAAACATGGCATATCATTCATAACATGGCATATCATTCATAAGCATAGCATATCATGTATAACCATGGCATATCATTCATAAACATGGCATATCATTCATAAACATGGCATATCATTCGTAAGCATGACATATCATTCATAAACATAAATCACATCTTACCATAGGGCTATTGGGACCCTTACTTGGAATAAATCTTAACTCTTATCCTATTAACCCTTATTGGCCAAAACTTATGGAGTCCCAAGGCCATGTGATAATTCACACAATCACCATCCTTCATCCTTATATCATGGCAACACACATAAACATATGCTTGAAGTTAAAGACTCAACCCTAACCCTTGGGTCCTTGGGGTTGGCCGAACCATATGGGCCTCTAGGGTGCTCCAAAAATTCCAAAAATTTATACTTAACTTATAAACATCATAAGGGAGCATTAAATAACATTATCATGATTTTTAACATGTTTATAGACATTTAAATCATGGTGGCCGAAACCCATAAACATAGGGACCTTGGTTTTGTCCCTTTCATGTTGGCCGAAACCCTAGAGTGTCCTAGGATACTCAAAAAATTTCCAAAAATTACTCTTAACTTCTAAACATCATAAGGGAATGTCAAATAATAGTATCATGATTTTTAACATATTTTTAGACATTTAAACATAGTGGCCGAAACCCTTGAACTAAAGGTTCTGGGTTTTTGCTTCTTCATGTTGGCCGAGACCCTAGGGTGTCCTAGGGTACTCCAAAAATCCCAAAAAATTACAATTAACTTATAAACATCATAAGGGAACATAAAATAATATTATCATGATTTTTAACATATTTCTAGACATTTAAAACATAGTGGCCGAAACCCTTGAACTAAAGGTTCTGGGTTTTTGCTTCTTCATGTTGGCCGAGACCCTAGGGTGTCCTAGGGTACTCCAAAAATCCCCAAAAATTACAATTAACTGATAAACATAATCAGGGAACATCAAATAATATTATCATGATTTTTAACATATTTCTAGACATTTAAACATAGTGGCCGAAACCCTTGAACTAAAGGTTCTGGGTTTTTGCTTCTGTCATGTTGGCCGAGACCCTAGGGTGTCCTAGGGTACTCCAAAAATCCCCAAAAATTACAATTAACTGATAAACATCATCAGGGAACATCAAATAATATTATCATGATTTTTAGCATAATTTTAGACATTTAAAACATGCTGTCCGAAACCTTTGAACATAGGAACCTTGATTTTTGTTTCCCTTCAACATTAAATCCGAAACTCACCCATATATCAAGACAAAAATCATGGAAAACATTGGTAACTATTATACCACAGGTGAGGGAGTCTTACCTTAGATTTCTTGATTTTTCGAACCTTGAAAGAGGAGAAGGAAGAGGACTTGGTATCTCTTGACCACAACTAGTCCTTGTCACCTTGTAGGAACTTTAGATCTTGAGAGATGAGACCCCTTGTGGAGTTTTCTCCAAGGAACTCCTCCCTTTGGTGCTCGGCAAGATGAGGAATGAAGTGGAGAGGAAATGCAATTGATTGAGAGAATAAGTAACTCCCAAAACTCCTCTCATTATAACCCATCAAGAAGGCAAAGGAAGAGTCTCTCCATGACCCTTCACCTCCTTTTACCTCTTAACCATCCTCCACTTCAATTACTCATAAGAATTCCTTGATAGGTGAGTTGGATAAGGCTTACATGGTTGTACAAGAGGTCCAAGGTTTAATCCTTGGCTCATGCACCTTTATTTTTATTTTATTTTTATTTCATTTATTTTATTATTTTTATTTCCTAAATTCCGAAAATCCCCCTAAAATCATCCATAATTATGCCAATATTCCTAAATAAAATTCTTTTATATTTATATTAATTTTACCTAATTAATACCCATTTTTGGAGCCCATTTAAAGCTCATTGGTACTTAGTTTTCTCAATTTAAATGAGAAAACATAGATTTTCTAGGCCTAAGTTCTCCTTAATATTTCTAGGTCCCTTGGAAAAGTATTTAAACATGCTTAATATTTTAAGAAAATATTAAGAGAATTTTCCGGGTCGTTACATAGGATACCGATCTAAGTTCTCTGATGCCAATGAAAAGAAATATGCTAGGGTAGCATATAACTATGGTAAAGAGGGTGTTGGGACCGGGTGCATGTTGACAAGGATACGGGTTCGTAAATTTTAAAATATTTACGTGCAGCGGAAGAATTAGCATAAATAATTTCTTAAATTATTTTTAACCACGTATATAGCATGCGACCTTATGATGTGTGGACATGATCATAAATTAAAATTTTGCAGAAAGTAAACTAATTTACTCGTTACCTCGCGTAACTCGAAGTAAGGGACGAGATCCAACCGTAGCGTCCCTTGGAAGCTCCGCCTCAATTCGCGTCCACGCCGAGTTCTCTTCGGGATGACTTCGCAAAGCCACGAGTTTTGTGCCAACAAGAACTACTAGATTCTCCAAAGGCACAACTAGAATATCAAGAGAGAGAGATGGAAACTAACCACTAAAGGATGGCCGGTACCACCGGCGCCCTTCTCCACGCACATAAGCCGCCGTGTAAAGTCTCTCCACCGAAGGCTGTATGAAGGCTCAACCTTCCATCTCTCCACCGAGCATGCAACTTCTCCACCAAGAAGTTTAATCCTCCAATAGGAGAATTGGGTTTTCCCACATGCAACTTCTCCACCGAGCATGCCACTTCTCCATTGAGAAGTTTAATCCTCCAATAGGAGAATTCGGTTTTGCCCATGGGGGAAATTGCTTGAAGCAATTGTCTTGCAACCGACGGCGCCGAGAGAGAGAGGGGAAGAGAGAGAGAGAGAGAGAGAAAGGAGAGAGAGGGCTTCATAATCTCTTGATTAATTGATTAAGGAATTCAAGCCTAGCCTTGGTTCCTTTATATTGTAGTCTCTCCATCGCCAAGTCTCCCTTTTAACGGAATAAATTTTCATAAAAAATTTATCCTATAAATTTTCTTATGAATTATTCCGTTATGCCATGTTTTATTATAACCATATTTATAATAAAACAAATACATCTCTCCTTTTATTATGAAATAAAATTTACAAGAAATTTATAAATTTCTCTTATCATGGAAAAATCAATTCATAATTGATTTTATAAAATTAAAATAAACGGATCCATGGTTCATTTTAATTTTCATAAAAAAGAATAAATTTCTATAAATTTCTTTATATAAATCTCTTTATATAAATTTCTTTATATAGATTTATTTATCCATAATTTTATAAAACAAATCGTGCTCGATTTATTTTATAAAATAGACCAAATAAATTGGTTTTCTCTCCTTGTAGTGGCCGGCCAAACCAAAGAGGGTGGGTACCCTCTGTGGCCGGCCACATCAAGCCAAACCCTCGCGAATTAAACTCATTTAATTCGCCCAATAAGCCTTCAAAAGACTTAGCTATTTTAAGCTTCCGTTGCGCCTCTGATTAATTCAGATTCGACTTATTTCTCTTGATCGAAAAATCCAATTTTCAACTCATTTTAAATCCCTCGGATTACTCGTAGTGCGTGTGACTAAATAGGCTTTCGATTTATGTTGGCCGTCTATAATCAACCAATTATAGAACTATCATGAGTGGCACCTAGTAGTACATCATGACCCCCAATTAACCGAAAGATCAACGATTGACCTC
This sequence comes from Boesenbergia rotunda, assembly GCA_024364735.1. Classification (NCBI taxonomy): domain Eukaryota; kingdom Viridiplantae; phylum Streptophyta; class Magnoliopsida; order Zingiberales; family Zingiberaceae; genus Boesenbergia; species Boesenbergia rotunda. The sequence continues at coordinate 19,724 of JAGFNQ010009542.1, forward strand.
AGAAATAATTCTGAAACCCTTCAGCAGCTCTAATGAATCGTGCCTCATTTCCTTCACCATCATATACCCACTTGGTTCAGGACATGGTCTGTGTGTGTCAGTCCCCAATAGGCTGACTACGTCACACCTAACCCAAGTAACGTTCTCTCGTCCTTTGGATTTCTAATTACTCTCATGTATTTAAGAGGCTCATACTCTAAACATGACATGCTCTAGCCAGAGGCTTTGAGTAACAATCCGACAATAGGCCTTGGGTATACATCTCCTCGCAAGGAGTGGTGAATCCTTTGTAGGTTGTTCAAACATCTTCGGGTACTTCGGCTTATACCCAATCATCCTAGGTCCACACCTCCTTGGAGATGCTTGCTTAAGATGATAAAGTATAATTCTCCATGACCAAGATGACTTGAACACCGCAAGTCAAAGGAACATCGCACTTAAGCTGCGGTAAGAACTTCACTGACATGTCTATGTATAGACTACCATGTGAAGTTTTACAGTCAGTCACTCCAATGAACTAGTTCCCTTAACTAGCATCCATATTTATCTCCGGACATCCCAATGTCACCAGCCAGTGAGAATCAACTGATTAGAGAATAACCCATGCTAGTCTCAACAGAATTGATAGTGTCCGTATTTATCAATTCATCGACTAGGGATATTTTCAATACTTCACAATTGCACATGTAGATATAATCACTAGTTGTGATTCCATCACAAATTCTCTAATGCTGTGAATTGTATTGCGGACATTCAGTAGATAAGTTTAAGATCCCAATCAAATACACAAATATGTATACTCAAATAGTGAATTTTCATTTATTAAAATAAATGATTACAATCATAAGGCGATTGCCTTAGGACACTTCTCTCATATTACTAACAAACTCCCACTTGGCCTAATGCCAATCGCTACGGTATCCAATACCATAGGCTCTAACATGACTCTCAAACTTACTTTGAGGCAAGGCCTTAGTTAAAGGATCCGCTAAATTCCTTTCAGTGGGAATTTTCTCAATTTGTATATCATTCCTACTTATAATCTCTCTGATCAGATGATAGCGGCGAAGCACGTGTTTGGATCGCTGATGAGACCTTGGTTCCTTTTCTTGTGCAATAGCTCCATTGTTGTCGCAGTAAACAGGTACTGTTTTATCAATGGTTGGAACCACACCAAGTTCGGAGACAAACTTCTTGATCCAGACTGCTTCCTTTGCTGCTTCCGAAGTTGCAATATATTCCGCTTCCGTGGTAGAATCTGCTACGGTGTCTTGTTTGGAACTCTTCCAACTTATTGTGCCTCCATTCAAAGTAAATACGTATCCAGACTGAGATTTGGAGTCATCCTTATCTGTCTGGAAACTGGCATCTGTATACCCACGTATTATCATATCTCCTTCTCCATATATTAGGAACACATCCTTAGTTCTTCTTAAGTACTTAAGGATTGTCTTGACAGCCGCCCAATGATCCATTCCTGGATCAGACTGGTATCTGCTCGTGACACTCAGAGCATACGATACATCTGGCCTAGTACATAACATAGCATACATGATAGATCCTATCGCGGATGCATAAGGAATCTTATTCATGTAAATCCTCTCGTCTTCTGTGCGTGGACACATAGACTTTGAAAGGTTGATCCCATGCCTGATGGGAAGGTAACCTTCCTTGGATTCTGACATGCTAAACCTTTTTAGCAGTCGGTCTATATATGTAGACTGCGAAAGACCAAGCACCCGTTTTGATCTATCTCTATAGATTCTAATCCCAAGGATATAGGTTGCTTCTCCCAGGTCTTTCATGGAGAAAGTTTTGGACAACCAAATTTTAACTGTCTGTAAAACTGATATATCGTTTCCTATAAGTAATATGTCATCGACATATAATACTAGGAATACGACTGCACTCCCACTAACCTTCTTGTACACACAAGGTTCGTCAGGATTTTGTGAGAAATCAAACTCTTTCATTGTCTCATCAAAACGGATGTTCCAGCTCCTGGATGCTTGCTTCAGTCCATATATAGATCGTCGAAGCTTGCATACTTTGGTTTTATCAACCGATGTGAAACCTTCAGGTTGTATCATGTATACATCCTCAAGCAGGTTTCCATTAAGGAAAGCTGTTTTCACATCCATTTGCCATATCTCATAGTCATAATGAGCTGCTATGGCTAGGAGCATCCGAATGGATTTAAGCATAGCTACTGGCGAATAGGTTTCGTCATAATCAATTCCTTATTTCTGACGATATCCTTTTGCCACTAATCTAGCCTTAAAGGTAACAACATTACCTTTCATGTCGGTTTTCTTCTTGAAAACTCACTTGCACCCTATGGGTTTAATCCCTTCAGGTGGGTTAACCAAGTCCCATACTTGATTTTCGTACATGGAATCCATTTCCGACTTCATGGCTTCAAGCCATTTGTCCCTTTCTGAACTTTTTGAAAACATCTTCATAACTGATAGGTTCGTCATCGCTTATGAGTAACATGTCGTTCGATTCACTTATGAGAAATCCGTATCTCTCTGGAATATTACGTGTCCTATCAGATCTACGAAGAGGTGGTGTTGTTTTAGGTTCAACTGATAGCTCATCATTATGAGTTATTGGTTGTGGGTCTAGAATAAGTGTCTCTGTAATGTCTATTGGAGTTTCTTGAACTTCATCAAGTTCAATGCCACTCCCACTGTTTTCTTGTAAAAGAAATTCTTTTTCCAAAAATACAGCATGCCTTGAAACAAACACCTTTTGTTCCAAGGGATGATAGAATTGGTAACCCTTCGTTTCCTTAGGGTATCCAATAAATAGACATTTATCAGACTTAGCATCCAATTTGTCTGATATAGTCCGCTTCACATAAGCAGGACAACCCCATATCTTAAGGTGAGTTAAGTGAGGTTTCTTACTATTCCATGTCTCATATGGAGTAGTAGAGACTACCTTGGTCGGGACTCTGTTTAGCAAGTAAACAGCTGTCTTAAGTGCATAGCCCCAAAAGGATTTTGGAAGAGTTGCATGATTCATCATCGACCTAACCATGTCCATCAAGGTTCGGTTGCGCCTCTCAGATACACCATTATGCTGTGGTGTATACGGCGGAGTCCATTGGGACAATATCCCATTGTCCCTAAGATAATCTTGAAACTTTTGACTCAAGTATTCACCACCCCGATCGGATTGAAGTATCTTAATACTTTTGCCAAGCTGTTTCTCTACTTCATTTCTGAACTCTTTGATTTTTTCAAAGGCTTCAGATTTGTGTTTCATCAAGAACACATACCCGAATCGTGAGTAATCATCGATAAAGGTGATGAAGTAGCTATAGCCTCCTTGTGCAAGAGTTGACATTGGTCCACATACATCAGTATGTATTAGACCAAGCAATTCTCCCACTGGATTACCCTTTACGGAAAAGGGTAATTTGGTCATCTTGCCTTTTAAGCATGATTCACATGTATCAAATGAACCGGGTTCAAATGATTCTAAAATTCCACATCGGTGTAATTTGGTCATGCGTTTCTTACTTACATGGCCAAGACGACAATGCCACGTGTAGGAGTCTATTCGATTATCTATTCGAGCACGTTTGTTGCTAACTTCGATATTGAAAACGTCATCGGATAAATCTAACGTGTAGATACCATTGCACAAAGTTCCATTCCCATAAAGAACGCCATTTAAAGTTATGTAACAACAATTGCTACTAAAAGTTAAATGATAACCCATTTCATTCAAACATGAAATAGATACTGTAACGCCCGCCCCTTACCGTTAGGCGGCGGTGTTACCTTTAACCTTTTTCTTCCTTACTTACTTATATCATTTCGTATGAATCTAACATTGCAGCGGAAATGAAATAGAACTAAAAGCATATGCAACGATAAGGAAGTGATAATGTCATATAACATCTAATAGCATCCATACTTAAATAGACTCCAAAAGAACTAGCAAGTATCATGCATAAAGTAGCAACATATGTCTTATTAGAAATAAGAACTAAGTCTATAGATAGCACTAAAGTGGATCGATCAGTCAAGTCACCACCACACACATTAGCCCTTCCTGCAGCTTCCCTTTCTTTAGAAATTTCTATGTTGATCTGCAACATAAGCAACCAAACTATAAGTATAAAACTTAGTAAGCTCTTTCCTACTCACTAAATCCGTACATCGCATACATTTTAAAACATATAACATTTCATGGATAGCATAAAATTCATAAGGCACATAAGATACATGAAGACATATAAACATAGAACATGTGCATTTCAAAACATTAGGATGCTCTTTGGAAAACATACTAAATAATACTTTAAAATCATATACATCATCTTCTTTGGGGTCCCCGGCTTTGTACCCATTCTTTCTTTTGCGCACATACCCCTATGTAGGATGCGAGGTAGCTAATCCCGACCTACAGGGGTCTACATTCTAGGCTTACTATCTTTCAACCTTGGGACAACTTCGGTAGTCCAGAACCATGGATCTTTTTCAAGACCCGGTACAAACCATTCTTTAAAGTAAAATACATATATGCATTCTTTTCTTTTCTTTCTTTCTTTCATGTAGAACATGCATTCTTTCTTTCTTTCTTTTATATTGCATGTACTATAGACATTCAATCATTCATAATCATAAGCATACTTTCATATATAGAACATGCATTCTTTCTTTCTTTCATATTGCATGTACTATAGGCATTCAATCATTCATAAACATAGGCATACTTTCATGGCATAATCATTAGCATAAATAGCAAGACATGGAAGGACCTTTCTTTTAACACATGTAAGTGAAACAACCATCATGCTAGTTTCATCAATACATCATACTTATAACATGCTTGTCTTAATTAAGGCAATATGTTAGTTTAATCTTTCTTTTCTCATCTTAATACATGCTGGCCAAAACTTCATAGCAAGGATATCATAGCATAAGAGTCATATAATCATGGAAATAAAAACATACATTACATAAGAGGTCATTTACAAGTACACTGGTAGTCTAGACTTCACTAAACACTAGTTTAGGTGCATGAATTGTACTTGAACTTATTCTTAGCCTTTATTCTAGTAATTGTTCAAAATTCACAGTATGTATAACATGGTATAAAAGTTCATATAATATGTAAACAAAAACATATTTTACCATTAAGGTCATATACAAGCATAAAGGTAGTCTAGGCTTCATTAAACACTAGTTTAGGAGCATGCTTTGTACTCGAACCTATTCTTAACCCCTGTTCTTGTAATTTGTTGAAACTCACAGTAGGGATTTCATAGCATAATCATTCACCTAACATGGGAATAAAAGCATATTTTTCATAAGAATTCATTCACAAGTGTAAAAGTAGTTTGTACTTCACCAAACACTAGTCTAGGTGTATGATCTAGAGTTCTACTTGGATTATCATGCATATGGGTACATGTAACATTTTCTAAACATCAATACATAGAATGAAGCATGAGTTTAGGCTCAAACAACTTAAATAAGGTACTGACCCTAAGGTATAAATTATTTCCATCATGAAATAAAACAGTCAATCACATGCATATCACTTGATTTAACCATAACTTCATGAAGGTCTATACAAATCTGTTTTAAGGCATAATTTAAGGTCCCTTGGCCGAATGTTACAGCAGTCCCTTAGCATAGATTCCACAAAATTTCGTGGCCGAAAACATTTATATAGCAAGGAAACAATCATTAGAACAATAGCCTACTTCATGCATCAACATCTATCCATTTCATGACTTGGCCGAATTCTTCCAAGTCCTTTACATCATGGAGGGCATTCAAACACCATGTATCCATCATATATTCATTACAAAAAGGTAGTAACAATTTCATGAACTCTTCCTTTAAGTTTTTGGACATAGAAAAGGGGGTACCCCTTTATGGCCAAAACTTCCCTCAAGGATTTCTTCCATTTTCTTTCACCCAACATCACAAGCAACATAAAAATTATAAAAAAACACATAAAAAAGCCATTATGTTGCAGGTGAGGGAGTCTTACCACTTGTTCTTATGTTCCCAAAAGATCTTTAAATTTTGGAGAAGAAAAGACCTCTTAAACTCTAGTACTCCTCTTGTTCTTCTCTTCTTTTGGTCCGGTTTTCTCTAGGAGGTGAAGGACTTGAAAATGGTAGCAAGGGGACCAAGGATTTCGGTGAGGAAGAGGATGAAGGAGAAGAGTTTGGTGGAGAGATAAGGGGAAGGTTTCTTGGTCGAAATGCATTAGGCATTTCCTCCTCTTCATGACCTTTTATGATGAGTAAAGAGGCAAGCACCTCTTTAATGGTGTCTCTTCATCTTCTTTGTGTCTCTTCATCTTCTTTCCCACTTATCTACAATTCCCCATCCTCTTCTAATAGCACTCCCTTTCTAGGTGACATGGTTACATGAATATTCTTAAGGCTTTGCTTTCCTTTGAGGTCCAAGGTTCAATCCTTGGCACCCCCTCTTCATTTTGCTTTCTCTTCCTTTTATTATTTCTTTTTTTTTTCCAAGCCCGCATAACCAAAGCCCACCTAGAGAATGCTACTTATTTAATTCATACACATGCATATTTATATCATTATTCATTCATTCATATGCATGATGTCAAGCATAATATTAATGTAGCATATAAACATAATTATCACACATCCACTACGTGTCATGATAATGTCTAACATTTCTTTATTCACAACTTTTCCCCCTAAATTCATAATATTATTCTTGGTCACATGTTCCATTATTACTATGCTAGAGTGGAAAATTTGGGGCGTTACAGATATAATGTTCTTTATTAACGAAGGAACAAAATAACAATTATCCAATTCTAAGACACGTCCAGTAGGGAGCTTTAGCAAATATGTTTCGATGGCAACAGCAGCAATCTTTGCTCCATTTCCAACTCGCAAATTCGCTTCTCCCTTGACGAGTCTTCTTCTATTCCATAGCCCTTGTATGTCATTACATATATGTGAGCTACACCCAGTATTAAGTACCCAGGTATTTGAGGAAATAGAGTGACATTCAATAACGAAGATACCTGAAGAGGATGGGGCATCGGATGCCTTCTTCTTCAAGGACTCAAGATAAACCTTGCAGTTTCTTCGCCAGTGACCCTCCTTGCCATAATGATGGCAAGTTCCTTTTGGTATCATTTCAATCTTTTTGGCCTTTTTCTTCTTTCCTTTATTCTGTTCTTTGGCCTTCCTCTTGGAACCTTTCTTCGAGGAACCAACTAACAGTACCGCGGCCTTTTGATCCTGCTTCACAGAAGGCTCTACAGTCTTCAGCAGGTTGAGCAACTCAGGAAACTGGTCTGGAGTTGCGTTTTCAGGAGGACGGTTGGGAAGTTGATCTTCAAGGACATAAGCAAGCTTTTCTGCCTTGAGGACAATCCTCAGGTTTCGAAGCCAGTCCATGAACGCAAATTCAGAGAAGACATGATCGAGTGATTATTCTAGAAATACAAATTGAGCTTATATGAGAAGAATGATAAAGAATGTATCAACATACATTAATTAAATCCTATTTATTTTTCGAATTGAATAACCCTCTTTATCAATTCGGGAGATCGTAGAAACATCTCCAAATAGGTTGATATCCAACCATAGATAAGAACAACCATGGCTGTGGCCATCAAGTTATTCTTATCTATAAAGGTAGGTAATTATACCGATTACATATCAGTTATATGTAACTATCACTTTATGCTATGAACTAATTGAATGTTTGCATAAATCATTGGGTTGTTAACTCTTTAACAAGTATGCAACATTATACATAGATCCCAACTGCACCTCTCTTTACATCGACCTTGGCTGTGGCACAACAAATCGATGCTCCAAGCTTAAGGCTGACCCATTAATCAAGAAATAGTTTTAATATGGTTGGAGCTCATTCAACCGTTTAGTCAGGCTTGGATGTGTCCAACAACCAAAACTAAGGATTGACCTCTAACTCCAATTATATTATTCATAAACTAATTCCATGGTTTGAACATGTTGAGGTTCAAGCCGGGCATGGATGTGTCCATCAACCCAAACGAGAAACAAAACTTCGATTCTAACCATATTAATGGAAGGTGTTGGCCTTAATATTTTGTAAGCGGTTTTCGGTCTCATCCTTTCTTTTCTAAGCATATTCATGACATATAATTATGTCATGACTAACGATTTCCTTAATAAAGTATGTATGTGACTTAATTTATCAAGTCTCATTAATTGGACTAGGAACCGGATTTCCTAATCCCGATTTCATACTTTATTTAAGGAATTGTTTTGGGAAATAATTTCCTAAATTGTCATAATCAATTTCGGAAATAATATGTTTAAGACTTTGATTTCTCTAAATCAAATCTTATTAAATTAAGAGAGAGATTCCCTTAATTCAACCACATATTATTTTCATGAAAATCTCTTTTAAGAAACTCTATAGGAAACCATTTTCCTAATTAATTTTGGAGAAAACAATATGTTATAGCATCACATCTTAAATCAAATTTCCAAAATTTGATCATATATTTTATTCATGGATTAATTAATTACAACAAATTGTTTTCTAAGGGTGGCTCCCCGAGGCTCAGATACCCAAAGAAAAGAAATTTGTCGTAAATCCTATTTGGTCCGCTCCCCGAGGCGTAACCAAATCAAACATGACAATTTTATTCAAAATGGGAAATTAAATTACAACAACTAACTTTAAATTGGACGGCTCCCCGAGGCTCAATCCAAAATAAAGAATTTTGTTAATAATTTAAAAACCAATTCGAATTTAATTATCAATTAATGATCCATTAATTTGTCTAGACTTTCTTGAAAGAAAGTGCCCAAAATTGCGAGATTTCATAATAGGTTTTCAGAATAATTGTAAGTTTCTGGTACAAAAAAACTTACATATTTGCAAAATTAAAAAATTTCCAAAATAGGAAATTTCCAAAATTGGAAAGTTTCCAAAAATGGGATGTTTTCACAATTATCATAAAATTTTAGAAACTAGGATATTTCAAAAGTTTGCAAAATTTCATGAGGATTTCCAAACTTAGAAATTCCTAAATCTAAAATTTATTATAATTGGAAAGTTTCTATAATTGAAATTTTTTTTTCCAAAATTGAGATCATGACAAAGTTTTCCGCAAAACAATTATATGATTATGTCGAACACTAACCGGCTCTGATACCACTGTTGGGACTGGGTGCATGTTGACAGGGATACGGGTTCGTAAATTTTAAAATATTTACGTGCAGCGGAAGAATTAGCATAAATAATTTCTAAAATTATTTTTAACAACGTATCTAGCATGCGACCTTATGATGTGTGGACATGATCATAAATTAAAATTTTGCAGAAAGTAAACTAATTTACTCGTTACCTCGCATAACTCGAAGTAAGGGACAAGATCCAACCGTAGCGTCCCTTGGAAGCTCCGTCTCTATTCGCGTCCACGCCGAGTTCTCTTCGGGATGACTTCGCAAAGCCACGAGTTTTGTGCCGACAAGAACTACTAGATTCTCCAAAGACACAACTAGAATATCAAGAGAGAGAGATGGAAACTAACCACTAAAGGATGGCCGGTACCACAGGCGCCCTTCTCCACGCACAGAAGCCGCCGTGTAAAGTCTCTCCACCGAAGGCTGTATGAAGGCTCAACCTTCCATCTCTCCACCGAGCATGCAACTTCTCCACCAAGAAGTTTAATCCTCCAATAGGAGAATTGGGTTTTCCCACATGCAACTTCTCCACCGAGCATGCCACTTCTCCATTGAGAAGTTTAATCCTCCAATAGGAGAATTCGGTTTTGCCCTTGGTGGAAATTGCTTGAAGCAATTGTCTTGCAACCGTCGGCGCCGAGAGAGAGAGGGGAAGAGAGAGAGAGAGAGAGAGAAAGGAGAGAGAGGGCTTCATAATCTCTTGATTAATTGATTAAGGAATTCAAGCCTAGCCTTGGTTCCTTTATATAGTAGCATCTCCATCGCCAAGTCTCCCTTTTAACGGAATAAATATTCATAAGAAATTTATCCTATAAATTTTCTTATGAATTATTCTGTTATGCCAAGTTTTATTATAACCATATTTATAATAAAATAAATACATCTCTCCTTTTATTATGGAATAAAATTTACAAGAAATTTATAAATTTTTCTTATCATGGAAAAATCAATTCATAATTGATTTTATAAAATTAAAATAAACCGATCCATGGTTCATTTTAATTTCCATAAAAATGAATAAATTTTTATAAATTTCTTTATATAAATTTCTTTATATAAATCTCTTTATATAAATTTCTTTATATAGATTTATTTATCCATAATTTTATAAAACAAATCGCGCTCGATTTATTTTATAAAATAAACCAAATAAATTGGTTTTCTCTCCTTGTAGTGGCCGGCCAAACCAAAGAGGGTGGGTACCCTCTTTGGCCGGCCACATCAAGCCAAACCCTCACGAATTAAACTCATTTAATTCGCCCAATAAGCCTTCAAAAGACTTAGCCATTTTAAGCTTCCGTTGCGCCTATGATTAATTCAGATTCGACTTATTTCTCTTGATCGGAAAATCTAATTTTCAACTCATTTTAAATCCCTCGGATTACTCATAGTGCGTGTGACTAAATAGGCTTTCGATTTATGTTGGCCGTCTATAATCAACCAATTATAGAACTATCATGAGTGGCACCTAGTAGTACATCATGACCCCCAATTAATCGAAAGATCAACGATTGACCTCAGAAATAATTCTGAAACCCTTCAGCAGCTCTAATGTATCGTGCCTCATTCCCTTCACCATCTTATACCCACATGATTCAGGACATAGTCTGTGTGTGTCAGTCCCCACTAGGCTGACTACGTCACACCTAGCCCAAGTAACGTTCTCTCGTCCTTTGGATTTCTAATTACTCTCATGTATTTAAGAGACTCATACTCTAAACATGACATGCTCTGGCCAGAGGCTTTGAGTAACAATCCGACGATAGGCCTTGGGTATACATCTCCTCGCAAGGAGTGGTGAATCCTTTGTAGGTTGTTCAAACATCTTCGAGCACTTCGGCTTATACCCAATCATCCTAGGTCCACACCTCCTTGGAGATGCTTGCTTAAGATGTTAAAGTATAAGTCTCCATGACCAAGATGACTTGAACACCGCAAGTCAAAGGAACATCGCACTTAAGCCGCGGTAAGTACTTCATTGACATGTCTATGTATAGACTACCATGTGAAGTTTTACAGCCAGTCACTCCAATGAACTAGTTCCCTTAACTAGCATCCATGTTTATCTCCGGACATCCTAATGTCACCAGCCAGTGAGAATCAGCTGATTAGAGAATAACCCATGCTAGTCTCAACAGAATTGATAGTGTCCGTATTTATCAATTCATTGACTAGGGATATTTTCAATACTTCACAATTGCACATGTAGAGATAATCACTAGTTGTGATTCCATCACAAATTCTCTCATGCTGTGAATTGTATTGCGGACATTCAGTAGATGAGTTTAAGATCCCAATCAAATACACAAATATGTATACTCAAATAGTAAATTTTCATTTATTAAAATAAATGATTACAATCATAAGGCGATTGCCTTAGGACACTTCTCTCATATTACTAACAGAGGGGATGTCCAAAAATGGCAAGGGGATGCCATGTAAAAGCAAGAAGAATGTCTTAACTAAGGACAAGGGGTCCAAGGTTAAGAATGTAAAAGTTGTAGGCCAAGAGTCACCAGAAGTACTCCGATGTGGCGTAGCGTTTGTTAAGTCACCTAGAGAGGTGACTATGGCTAAGAGCTCATGGGAGAGCTCTAGGAGTCAAGTTTGGACCCATCGTCTATGGATTTCGGGACGATTTCTCTAGAAAGTCTAGATGGGTCATGGAGTGTGCCAAAGGATATGGAAACGGATTTGGAGTCTCAATCCTAAGGATTTGGCACATTGGGTTTGAGTTTCATGTATGAAAATATGACATTGGGACATATAGCATGGAAATTGGTTTTTGATATGTAGATGCCATATAAACAAATACTAGGGATGTATTGTAGTTTGGTATGGGTAGAGACATCAATAGGAGGTCAAAACTAGAACTTTATGTCAAGGTTCAATTGAATCATTTGGATAGTTTTGGTTTTAGTGTCAATCTTGGGATTAGTGATAGATACATGTTTGAATGTATTTTTCCCAAGTAGATATGGGTACCACAAACCGCTCCACAAAATTTGGAAATTTTTGGAGATTTATGAAATTTCTGGTGTATTTCTGAAATTGGGTCAGAAATGTTGAAAATTAGATTTTCAGGGTACCAGTCGACTGGCTCAAGGGGCAGTCGACTGATATAGGTTGAAACTATTTTTCAGTAATCAAAAAGTGTCATAATGATATAAAACATGTATATAATGTTATGGGGGGTTAATGCACATTTTTATGATCGTTAGAGGTTAAAAGATCTAATAAGAGGGAAATTGTTGGAATCCTTTTGATGAGGGGGAGAAGTGTTGGGTTTAAGTGGGAAACCAAACACACCTTTGTAAGAAATCCTAGGTCAAGGGGGAGCTTAGGTAAAGGGGGAGCATTGTTTGCTCTTTTGGTTGCAAAGGGGGAACCTTGGGAAGGTTCTTAAAAAGCCTTTGTAAGTCCAATATAAGGGGAGCCTTGGAGAGGTTTTAAAAAGCCCGGTTTGGTAAAAGTCCTAAACTCATTGGGGAGGTTAGGTGTGAGGATGCCTTGTGATAGGATCCATGCATGATTGCATTACATACGCATTAGCGGTATAAGTTCAAGGTGAAGCATTGGAAACGTAAGTCCAAATGGTTATGAGTATTGTATTTGCTATTTGTTTTCCCTAACTTAAACGTATTGCAAAATATCAAAAAGGGGGAGATTGTTGGGGCAATCTATGGTCTGGTGTGACCATGTGTTTTGAAGTTTGGGCAAAAAGTTTAAGTTAGGTTCACCCTTGTATTTGATATGTGTATTTGAGTGTGCAGGTTTGCATGATACACATGGACTTAGTTGGGCGGCTTTGGGTCCGGTGAAGGATGGTGTAAGGAGACAAGCCGTGGGCATGCATGCATCCAAGGGACCGTGGACAAAGCAGGGACGATGAGCCGAGGGAAGTAGACTTCGATGCATACACGAAGGATGGCATGGGAGACAGGCCGTGGGCTTGCATGCATCCGAGGGACGAGAGCCAAAGTTGAAGAGGTCTTGAAGGCAACAGATCGAGGCTGCAGGATGACGAGTCAGCTATGTCATGAGGGGTCGAGTGCTGAGGGAATTATACTCGGGAAGGAAATCCTAGGGTTCGAGTGCTGAGAGAAATGAACTCAGGAAGGGAAACCTTGGGTTTGGAAGTAGACCAATCGACTGATGCTTGGATCAGTTGACTGATGAGCTCACAGAAAAATCAGTCGACTGATGGCAGCTGGAATTCGAACATTGGGCTGTAACATTCGAATTCAAGTGGGACCAGTCGACTGGTGCTTGACCAGTCGACTGGTAACGGTCTTCTCCGCAAAGAGCTCTATTTAAGAGAGCTCAGTTTTGGCTAAGACTTCTTGACGAAATTGGCTTTGATTAAAGGCCAATTAGTAGTCTAAGTGCTCAGGAGAGTGTTGCGGGGTGTGGCGAGGTTTCTCCACCCACAAGGAGCTACACGTGCTAGCCGGAGGTCTTCCGGGGAGTCATCCACCGACGGATCAGGATCGTCCACATCACGGACAGCCATGGAGTAGGAGCTTTATCTCCGAACTACGTAAACGGTTTGTATTAGCATTGTTAGATTTTTATTTTTGTCACGCCCCGAGACCCTGGAGCCGCTGATCTATAACAGTCTATGCATAACAATCATGACAATATCAGCCAAGATAAGTCAAAAGGTACTCGCCTCCAAATAAGTGAAGTCCGTATTAAGCAGAAAGAACCACCCGCCAATAATCCGCAACGGTATATCCAAGTCAAGTCTCTGTATCAAGGACATATTTAATTACCTATTATAGATATGATAACTAGCTAATTAATCCCCAAACCAAACCAAGGGTTAACCTAATTGTCCCCTTTCATTTAATTATGTCAAATTAAATGAAAATGTTCCTAATCACGCCCACGTAATTAAGGTTTAGGTTTGTTTCTAAGCTAAACCAATTACAACCTCAAGATCTTCAAGTTCAGCAACCTAAGCTCACGATAGTCCAACTCATAGCCACCTAACATGAGGCAACACCAAAACCAAAGTAATCCAATAGATACAACATATCAGAACTTACCCTTTTACATTTCCAACCATACCAACTCAACATTGTTAATCTAAACTCATTATACATACAACTAATCCGGAACCCGAATCATACACATATCACACATGCCAAATAGGAAGAACCAAAGGTATAACCAAATCCAATCAACAGAACACAACAACTGTTGGGACCGGGTGCATGTTGACAAGGATACGGGTTCGTAAATTTTAAAATATTTACGTGCAGCGGAAGAATTAGCATAAATAATTTCTCAAATTATTTTTAACCACGTATCTAGCATGCGACCTTATGATGTGTGGACATGATCATAAATTAAAATTTTGCGAAAAAGTAAACTAATTTACTAAGTACCTCGCGTAACTCGAAGTAAGGGACGAGATCCAACCGTAGCGTCCCTTGGAAGCTCCGCCTCTATTCGCGTCCACGCCGAGTTCTCTTCGGGATGACTTCGCAAAGCCACGAGTTTTGTGCCGATGAGAACTACTAGATTCTCCAAAGGCACAAGTAGAAAAACAAGAGAGAAAGATGGAAACTAACCACCAAGTAACGGAATCAAAATTCCGGGAAAGGAAAGAAGGAGTCGCAATCCGTTTCTTTTTTTCGGCACCTTCTTGGCGGTTGAAGCTCTCGGCCACCCTTGGGATGTGCGCCGGCCCTAGGGGAGGAGAGAGAGCCGGCCCTAGAGAGAGAGAGGGGGGGCCGGCCCTAGAGAGACAGAGAGAGAGTTAGAGAGAGAGAGGGAGCTACTAATCTGTTGATAACTCAATTGAGGAATTCAAGCCTAGCCTTGGTTCCTTTATATTGTAGCCTCTCCCTTGCCATGTCTCCCCTTTAACGGAATTAACGGAATAAATTTTCATAAGAAATTTATCTTATAAATTTTCTTATTAATTATTCCGTTATGCCAAGTTTTATTATAGCTAATTTTATAATAAAACAAATACATCTCTCTTTTTAATTATGGAATAAATTTTCATAAAATTTATTATATAAATTTTCTCATCATGGAAAAATCAATTCATAATTGATTTTATAAAAAAAATAAACCATTTAAAGTTTATTTTAATCTCCATAAAAGGAGTAATTTATTATATAAATTTTTCTTTATCATGGAAAAATCAATTCATAATTGATTTTATAAAATAAAATAAACCAATCCATGATTTATTTTAATTTCCATAAAAGAATAAATTTATTATATAAATTTTTCTTATCATGGAAAAATCAATTCATAATTGATTTTATAAAATAAAAATAAATCATTTAAAGTTTATTTTAATTTCCATGAAAACAAATTTATTTATCCATAAATTTTATAAAACAAATCGCGCTTGATTTATTTTATAATTTAAACCAAATTAATTGGTTTTCTCTCCTTGAGGAGGCCGGCCAAACCAAAGAGGGTTGGCACCCTTTTTGGCCGGCCAAACCGAGCTGAACCCATCGCGAATTAAACTCATTGAATTCACCCGATAAGCCTTCAAAAGACTTAGCCATTTTAAGCTTCCATTGCGCCTCTGATTAACTCAGATTCGACTTATTTCTCTTGATCGGAAAATCCAATTTTCAACTCGTTTTAAATCCCTTGGATTACTCGTAGTGCGTGTGACTAAATAGGCTTTCGATTTATGTTGGCCGTCTATAATCAACCAATTATCGAACGATCATGAGTGGCACCTAGTAGTACATCATGACCTCCAATTAATCGAAAGATCAACGGTTGACCTCAGAAGTAATTCTGAAACCCTTCAACAACTCTAATGAATCGTGCCCCATTCCCTTCACCATCTTATACCCACTTGGTTCAGGACATGGTCTGTGTGTGTCAGTCCCCACTAGGCTGACTACGTCACACCTAGCACAAGTAGTGTCTTTCTCGTCCTTTGGATTTCTAATTACTCTTATGTATTTAAGAGACACATACTCTAAACATGATATGCTCTGGCCAGAGGCTTTGAGTAACAATTCGACGATAGGCCTGGGTATACATCTACTCGCAAGGAGTGGTGAATCCTTTGTAGGATGTTCAAACATCTTCGGGCACTTCGGCTTATACCCAACCATACTGGGTCCACACCTCCTTGGAGACGCTTGCTTAAGATGTTAAAGTATAAGTCTTCATGACCAAGATGACTTGAACACCGCAAGTCAAAGGAACATCGCACTTAAGCTGCGGTAAGAACTTCACTAACCTGTCTATGTATAGACTACCATGTGAAGTTTTACAGTCAGTCACTCCAATGAACTAGTTCCCTTAACTAGCATCCATGTTTATCTCCGGACATCCCAATGTCACCAGCCAGTGAGAATCAGCTGATTAGAGAATAACCCATGCTAGTCTCAACAGAATTGATAGTGTCCGTTTTTATCAATTCATCGACTAGGGATATTTTCAATATTTCACAATTGCACATGTAGAGATAATCACTAGTTGTGATCCCATCACAAATTCTCTTATGTTGTGAATTGTATTGCGGACATTCAGTGGATGAGTTTAAGATCCCAATCAAATACACAAATATGTATACTCAAATAGTGAATTTTCATTTATTAAAATAAATGTTTACAATCATAAGGCGATTGCCTTAGGACACTTCTCTCATATCACTAACAAACTCCCACTTGGCCTAATGCCAATCGCTACGGTATCCAATACCACAGGCTCTAACATGACCCTCGAACTTATTCTGAGGCAAGGCCTTAGTTAAAGGATCCGCTAAATTCCTTTCAGTGAGAATTTTCTCAATTTGTATATCATTCCTACTTATAATCTCTCTGATCAGATGATAGCGGCGAAGCACGTGTTTGGATCGCTGATGAGACCTTGGTTCCTTTGCTTGTGCAATAGCTCCATTGTTGTCGCAGTAAACCGGCACCGCTTCATCAATGGTTGGAACCACTCCAAGTTCGGAGACAAACTTCTTGATCCAGACTGCTTCCTTTGCTGCTTCCGAAGCTGCGATATATTCCGCTTCCGTGGTAGAATCCGCTACGGTGTCTTGTTTGGAACTCTTCCAACTTATTGCGCCTCCATTCAAAGTAAATACGTATCCAGACTGAGATTTGGAATCATCCTTATCTGTCTGGAAACTGGCATCTGTATACCCACGTATTACCATATCTCCTTCTCCATATATTAGGAACACATCCTTAGTTCTTCTTATGTACTTAAGGATCGTCTTGACAGCCGCCCAATGATCCATTCCTAGATCCGACTGGTATCTGCTTGTGACGCTCAGAGCATACGATACATCGGGCCTAGTACATAACATAGCATACATGATAGATCCTATCGCGGATGCATGCAAATCCTCTCGTCTTCTGTGCGCGGACACATAGACTTTAAAGGTTGATCCCATGCCTGATGGGAAGGTAACCTTTCTTGGATTCCGACATGCTAAACCTTTTTAGCACTCGGTCTATATATGTAGACTGCGAAAGACCAAGCAACCATTTTGATCTATCTCTATAGATTCTAATCCCAAGGATATAGGTTGCTTCTCCCAGGTCTTTCATGGAGAAAGTTTTGGACAACCAAATTTTAACTGTCTGTAAGACTGATATATCGTTTCCTATAAGTAATATATCATCGACATATAATACTAGGAATACGACTGCACTCCCACTAACCTTCTTGTACACACAAGGTTCGTCAGGATTTTGTGAGAAATCAAACTTTTTGATTGTCTCATCAAAACGGATGTTCCAGCTCCTGGATAATTGCTTCAGTCCATATATGGATCGTCGAAGCTTGCATACTTTGGTTTTAATCAACCGATGTGAAACCTTCAGGTTGTATCATGTATACATCCTCAAGCAGGTTTCCATTAAGGAAAGCTGTTTTCACATCCATTTTCCATATTTCATAATCATAATGAGCTGCTATGGCTAGGAGCATCCGAATGGATTTAAGCATAGCTACTGGCGAATAAGTTTCGTCATAATCAATTCCTTGTTTCTGACGATATCCTTTTGCCACTAATCTAGCCTTAAAGGTAACAACATTACCTTCCATGTCCGTTTTCTTCTTGAAAAACCCACTTGCACCCTATGGGCTTAATCCCTTCAGGTGGGTTAACCAAGTCCCATACTTGATTTTCGTACATGGAATCCATTTCTGACTTCATGGGTTAAAGCCATTTGTCCCTTTCTGAATTTTTCAGAACATCTTCATAACTGATAGGTTCGTCATCGCTTATGAGTAACACGTCGTTCGATTCACTTATGAGAAATTCGTATCTCTCTGGAATATTGTGTGTCCTATCAGACCTACGAAGAGGTGGTGTTGTTTTAGGTTCAACTGATAGCTCATCATTATGAGTTATTGGTT
>JAGFNQ010009543.1:0-44755 GCA_024364735.1 Boesenbergia rotunda
TAAAATCTATAATGATGATTATTTTTCGCCATAAACATACCAAAAGATTTTTTCTTTCTAGAAAGTAAACTTGTAATTTTTTTCTACTCCACTTCTCAAATACAAGAGTTTTTTTCCTTTTTCTCTTTAGTAAGCAAGAAATGCAACATTAGATACAACTCTTTTGTTTCTCTCTCTTTTCATGTTTTCTAGGGTTTTGTTGGCACTACAAGAATAATTCTATTTTGTTGTGCCTTGCTTTTTTGTGTCATTATCGAGCTTATCAAAGATAGTTGAGGTTGCTATCAAATTATCTTTTCTTTTCTATTTTTCTCAAAAGCAACTGTCTTCCCCCTATTTTTTTTTTCAATGAGCAACCCTTTACAAACATTTTTTTTTCCATTTTGTCCAACTATAACAACAACAAGAGAAGTAAGTTGTTCCTTTCTTCTTTTTTATTTAATTAATTGAATGAACGAAGGAGAGTTACAAAGTATAAACTTTATTTTATTAAGTTGTTAGTTATGATGATTATTTAGATCAGAATGGAAGTCTCATATGTAGGAATGCTAAATATTATGAGGAAGTGAAATTACGAATGAGTTTTCGACTTAGAGTTATGGATAAGATTTAAGAATCGACGGATTATTATTTCTAGAACTCAAGACTAAGGTCTAAATTTTTAAATTTATATTCATTTTCAACTCTTTAAATTCAAATTTTAAAATTTCAGATGGTGAAATGTTTAAAATTTTCAAAAAACACCCCCTCTATTTTAAAATCCTGGTTACATCGCTGCATGAAAGACATAATCTATGTAAAAGATCATATATTGATCTCGGATGTCCAATACAGTCAACCCCATAATTATTTATAGAGAAGTAAATTAGAAAATCAAACAGATTATCATATGAGAATATATATTTTTTTATGGCTTGATCAAAATTCATCCATATTTATTTCTACAAATATAAAGTCTGATGATTAATTCAGTTATGCTTATGCGTGTCAAGAAGAATATTTTTATAATTTTTCTCTTTATAGTTACATAGTTACATGTAATATTAAATTGAGATGAAGAATTTTAAAGAGTGGAGACGAGATGTTTCATTATATTTAATTTGTATAAAATATTTAATAAAATTCTAATCTATGCAGCAGGTCAATTCTTGTTATGGCGGCATTGATATCTAATTGATCAAGTGGTCAAAGAATTAGAAAATTTACTAATTAATGAAAGATAAAAAAATTCAAGATTATTTTACAAAAAACTGTCCTAATAAAATACATTGAAATTAAAATATTTTGTAGGTTGACACCTAATGCAAATACTTTAACAGTTGAACCATGTTTGTTCATAAAAGAAATTTTGAAGAACCTCATAAGCAATCAATTTATTTTGTATACAAATATTCTTTAACATAGGATATGCCTCTTTTTCTTGTTATATATAAAAGGACTATATAAAACGTCTGCAAATCAAGTTTGCAGATGAAATAATTATAACTATGGCAGAGGCATTATTGGATTGGCAAGCACAAAGAGAGGTGATTTCCTTGGTGCGGTCACCCCTGAAACTTCCATCATGTCCAAATCTTCAATCTTCATGCCTTGAGGAAGCTTCCAGTTAAAGTGGAAGAGGAGGTGAGCCAGTCCGACTTCCACGGCCGACAACCCAAATGTCATGCCGGGGCATATCCTTCGCCCTACACCAAATGGCAAGAACTCGAAGTTGAAGCCCTTGAAGTCCACCGAGCCGCCCTCAAATCTCTCAGGCTTGAAGCTCTCTGCATCAGAGCCCCAGTACTTCTCATCTCTGCCCATTGCAAATGCATTGATGAGCACTAAAGCTCCGGCGGGCACTCGATATCCCAAGACTTCGCACGTCTCTTTGCATACTCTCGGCATCAACAGAGGGACAGGAGCGTGAAGCCGCATCGTCTCCTTGATCACCAAATTTAGATAACTGAATTTGAGGATGTCACTCTCTTCGAGCTTGGTCTTCCCTTGCATAGTCTCCCTCATCTCATTTTGGACTTTCTCCATTTTCTTGGGATTCTTGATCAACTCTGACATAGCCCATTCAATAACCGTTGATGCTGTTTCCGTCCCTGCCAGGAATATTTCCTAAAGATAATAATTAAGTTATTAGCAATAGAAAGTTATTTAATAAATAAAGATTCGTTCACATGTTAGATATATATATTACCATGATGACGGCCTTGATGGAGTCGTATGTGATTGGGAATTCTAGATTTCCTTCATCTTTAAGCTTGAGAAGTACATCGATAAGTAGATCCTCCTCTGCTTGCTTAGCGGCCAGTGCGACTTGACGCTGTGCGATGATTTCCTCGAAGACTTTGTCGAGTTTATCACGGGTTCGCTGTAACTTGAACGTCAATCCCGTGAGAGTATCCAAGAATTTGAGCGAGGGGTACATATCAGCCACCGCGAAGCTAGTCACGTAGCTTACTGCCTCTTTGACCAGGTTCAAGAATTCAGCCTTCTGTTTGCACTCGTCACCAAACGCAGCTCTGATCACTAGCTCATTAGTCATGGACATCACCATCTGACTTAGATTGAAAGGTGTTTGAGCAGACGCCTTGTCGGCGATCTCCTCCGTGAGCTTTCGGTTCACAACCTCGCGGATGGTGGCGAAGGACTTGACGCGCCGGGAGTTGAGCAGCTCCATGGCGTAGATCTTCCTCATCTGCTTCCAGTAGCCACCGTAGGGGGACATGACGACGTTGCGCGTGCCATAGCTCAATATTCTGGAGAAGGTCAAGTTGGAGGGTCGGTCAGTAAAGTTGAGATCATGGCGCTTGATGATCTCTTCCACCGCCTCCACGGACGAGGCGACGACTTGGTCGACCTGTCCGACTCGGAGATGGAAGAAGAGGCCGTGTGTTCTGGCGAGTTGGAGAAGGATACGGTGAGGGTTGCCGCCGACGAGCTGGTGAATGTTTCCGATGAGTGGAAGCCTGGGCGGGCCGGGTGGGAGAGGAGCTAATAATACTCTGCTCCTTGATCTGATCTTTATCAGTAAAATTATGAAGAAGCCGAGGAAGAGAGTGACGAAGGAGAAAGGTGACAAGACGGAATTAGTTTCCATGGCCATGGCACTGAAGTAGCAAAGCACAGCACCTAAATGCTATTGTTTGCGGCTCTCTTCTCTTTCTTAGGTTGCATGCATTTATAGAAGATCTTATAAGCCTCATGCAAAATTTGAAATACATTTTTCTTTCCCAAGTCAAAACTAGTGCCCTTCAAAGTCAACTAAATATTTATCAGTAAAATCTGAATTTTCAATTTTAATTTTAATGAAATATTTCTAATAAAAAGATTGTTATGTTAAGATTCACACATGTAAATATTTTATAAAATTCTTACTATATTCCTTGTCCATGCATCAAGATGATCTTTCTATATTACTGACGGCACGTTTGTTTCTCTATTTTTTATTTTTATTTTATTTTTTCTATTTTTTTAAAAAATAATTTAATTTTATTCTTTAATTTTTCAGAAGACGTTATATTTTTTTCTAGAAAATAAGACTGTAAAATATAAACCAAACATGTTTTTCAAAAAAACTATATTTTTATAGAAAATGAAAATGAAAAATAAGCAAGTCAAATACCCTCTTAATTTTTATAATTTTTCTTTGCTAGGGCACGAGTAAATGGATGGAATTAACTAAATTTAACATTTTTTTAAAAATTCAGTTTTTTTAAAAAAAATAATTAATTTGGTTCGGGTTCAATTTTAAAAAACTTTATTTAATTAAATTAATTAGACAGAATAAATTGAATTTTAAATTTTTAAATCTTAATTTTTAGACCGAAATTAAATTTTTGTTAAACGATATCGAATTTTTAGACCATAATTATGGTGAATCCGATTTTTAATTGAATTAATTAATATTTTATCCATTTGATTTATTCAATTTGTATTAAAAATTCAATCGATTCAATTAATTTAGAAAAATTAATTTAGTTTTGTTCGATTTTGATTTATTCGCTTTGAATCAAATACACCCCTACATATGTTTCAAAATTAAAGGAAAAATAATAAAAATTTGCATGTTCTTTGAAAAATAATAATACAACATAATTATATATGTATGAAAAAACGCTTAATAAATTAACTGAGCATCTATCGCTCAAATCCTAACTATGATGTACATCACAATATTTTCCTCTATTTGTGCTTCTGAATGTACCGAATCAAAAACAGACGTCCATCTTCATCAGAAACACTGTTCATCTCAGAATTAATCAAGTCGGTATTCAAAAGATGTTTTAAAAGGATACTATATAGGTACGGCAAAGAAATTTGGACCTTTCAAAAGATGTTTTAAATTAAACTATTATTTAATTGACCTCATTTAAGATTTTGATTAATTAAGTTGAAATATGATGATAAGTATGAATATTCAAGCTTAAGTATGAATATTCAAGCTTAAGTTTATCATCTCAACTTTATCAATTAACGTAAATTAGATATTTAATATAATTAAAAAATAACAATTATTTTTTTATTTAACGTTTAATTCTTTAAAGGTTATTAATGAATATATTTTATATAAAAAATAAAGATCTATAAATGAAAAATGAGTTCATTAATAATCAATGACGATTATTAGAGTAATGATAGATTCACTAAAAATGAATCCCTCAATGAAAAATTTGACTGTCAATCGGTAGCACGTCCTACGTCTGATTGTCGATCGGACATCGTCGACAGCCTTTGGCCGCTGTCATGAACCACACTATATCCTGAGGGGTCCGGTGAACCCGTCGAAAATCGTCACAATTACAATCTCACATTATTCACTGTCGATTCCGACAGGTTCACCGTTGTCGGTGATCCTGACGAGTTCACTGTCCCCCCCCCGAAGGTATAGTTTGATTAAAAACGGCGATCGAAAACCGTCGATGGTGTGCGATCGATGATCAGACGTCGAATGTGTCGTCGATTGATGGTTAAATTTTTCACTGAAATATTTATTTTTATTATATAAATTATTTCTCATGTTGATATTATGAATGTGAGTATATGTTAATAAAAAAATATTAATATAATAGATATATAAATTAATGTTGAAATTTATACGGATGTCGTTAGACTCTTGTTGATTGAACCTGTACTAATTTAATGACGGCTATATATGGTCCAATGGTTTGAGATCAAAAAACGCGGAATCGTCACTTTATATGTCCTCTTATCTCTGCTCTACGGGTGTCCAAAGGAAGGTAAATTATAGTTTACTAGTTAGGTAAGACGCCTTGGACCGAGAAAATTTAAGCCAGTAGACTAGATTTTTACCCTGTGTACGACTGACAACTCTTAAACCTGAAACTTCCGGAATAAATGGTCAAATACCTTACCAACCAAACTAGCCCGTGGAGACATTGTCCAGTGGTTTGAGAGGACGACGTGAATGAGGACGACATCAGTCACAATCAATATGATCATGTACAAATTTGCGTGAACTAGTAAATTTTAAAAGTAAAATTTTGACCGATAAATCTGGATGATCAGGTTTGCCGTCCATTATAAATTTTCATAAATAAATATAAAATAATTTAATATAAAATATAATTTAGTATGAAAATAAATAAGAAAGAATATAATTAAATTTAAATACTTTTAATAATGATAGTAAAAATTAGTAAAAAATTTATAATGGATTTATATATTTTTATAAGTTAAAAAATTAATTTAATATGAAAATAAATAGGAAAGGATATAATTTAGTATGAAAATAAATAAAAAAAGATATAATTTAATATGAAAATAAATATGAAAACATAAAATTAAAAAAGGATATTAAATTAAAATTTTAATTATTTTTATTTTTCTATTTTTGGCTAACTTGATTCTGGTTATTTAACAGTATTCAATTTTGAAAAGCTTCCGTTCTGAAATCCTCTTAATAAGGATGATAATTGATCAGATTTGAATTAGATTTTATATTTTTTATTCATATATTCATCGGATATCGAATATCGAATATCCATTAAAAAATCAGATATCTTATATATTAATAATTTTTTTCTTTCAATCTAACTATATCATTTAACAAAAATACACTAAAATTAATATCATATTTAATATATATATATATATATATATATATATGTATATAATTTTTAAAAAAAATTAATATATAATCTATTACTAACACCAACATAAATTATCAGTGATTTTAATAAATTTTTAAAGTATATACATATATATATTATTTAATTAGGTATTTGGGTTGGATATCAAGTATCAATAGTCTCTTTATACCTTTTATATTCGGGTAAGATACCTTTTATATTCGGGTAAGATATCGGATCGTCTGTCGGATTCGGAAAAAATTACTATCCTTACCTCGCACGTAGACACTTTCAAGATGAAAATTGAAAGTTTCATTTCCATCGCTCAAAACAAATTAATTTCATTCTACTTAAATTAATCTTTAAAACTAACCATAACAACCGCAACAACAAATATTCAACACAAAATATAGAACAGACAATATGATACAGGGAACTAGTCCGGTCGCCAACTTTGAATATACATGGAAACTTGACTGTCACTTCCTGATACGTCTCAATTTAATTAACGAACTTGTGTTAATAAATGTGTACAAGTCCAGGAGTCAACTTTGAATATAACATCAAACCTTAACTGTTACTTCCTGACACGTCTCAACTTCAATTAATGAACATGTGTTATTAATTTATATACAAGTCCACTCGTCAACTTTGAATATCTCTTCTGCATCGTCATTTAATTAGACTCCACAGGACAGAAAAGAAATATATTAAACTTGAAAAACATTTATTTATTTTATATTAATCTGATTATTCATCTTTATAGTGAGATAAACTACGTATTCCAAAAACATCAACTTAATTAAGATCAGAAATTTCTTCAATTAAATAGTAATTTAATTTAAAACATCAACTTAGTTCGAATGTCATGATCAACTGCTCTACTCCGTCTACTTTGGAAGGTCAAAATATTTTGCAATGACGTGTATTGAGATTATTCATATGCAAGCACTAAGTCATTTTTCCAGCTTAAAAAATATTTAACACTAAATATTTTGACTCAAAAATTTATTAATAAAAGTCTCATAATTAGTTTTAAAATAAAAATATTTTTTTTAATTTCATATACAGATTAAAAAAATCATTTATAAATTTATTTTAAATTTAGCCAAATAAAATTAATTTCAAATATAATTTTCATTTTTATTTTTATTTTGAAAAACTTATTGTCTCAATAAACATAACAATTATAATTTTAATCTGTTTTAAATCTATTTAAAATAATTTTGTTTAAAAATTTATATATAAATTATGTCTCTAATTTTATTTTAAATTCGTCATTTATCTGTCTCAATAACATGTCAAATATGATTTTAATCTATTTATAAATTCATTTATAATTTTATTTTATAAATCTATATATAATTTCATTTTTAAATTTATCACCTAAATTTTTATTTTATTATATTCTTATATTTCTCATCTACGGAATATTTACATAAAACAATTGCACATTAATTTCAATTAAATTAAACATATTTAAAGTAACTAATTTCTAATGCTAAAGTATCAAAATATTTGATAGAGTGAGTATGGAAAATCTCCATGTGTCACTAGGGGTCTCCATGTGTCCCCGAGGCGACGTAACGCACGTGTGCGTCGAATGATCGATCTTTCGCCTAAACAGGCAGCATACCCCTCGTTACTGGGGAAAGCAATGAGCAAAGGACACATGGCTTAGCGGTTAACTATGGTAATTAATGCACGGAATACGAATCGCCTCGGGCCTAGCAAGAGGGAATAGAAAAGACCGAGTGATGTGACTGCCTCGGGCGATCGGGCAGTACGCGCCCTGGCAACTACCAAGGTCGGCAGGAAAGAGTCAGACCACTCGGGTGCGCCAAGCGCGCTCTAAGATGTAGTAGTCCAGTTAGTCGGACTCAACGCCTCCTTCGATTAGACTCGAGGGGGATGCTTATGATTCCGGTCTAACTTACGGGTAGCTCGGTCAGCTAGCCTGGCGCCACGAAGGCCCAATAGAGGGGCCTACGAAGACCTCACTAGGGGAATTCCCGGGCCAGGGACCCTCCCTAACCACCGACCGACCGACCCTGGTCGAGATCGGGCAGGTCGAGCCTGGACACCTCTTGACTCAACCACCGAATCCAGTTTCCCGACCCATGGCTAGGTTGGGAAACTCAGCCCTCAACACCCCGTAGATCGGATAACCAATAGACCCGAAAGATGGTAAAGCAGATATAGCTCGGCAAACCCCCAATTCATGGTGTACCCTGTGTCACTCGGCTATACTACACCCGACCCGGGCTGTACAACTCGGACCCGCTGGTCATCCATCGGTCTCCGGGCCAGTCCTTCCATGCGCCGCCACCCACCAGGACACCTTGGGTACGACCGTGACGCGGGGGGGGGGGGGGGGGGGGGGGGGAGCAATGCGCGCCTTACCCATTCATGACACATAGACATCCCCGCTGACTCGGTACGGTTGTACTATCCGAGCACCCCATGCCATGCCGCAGTATCTCTAGGTGCTCTCCCACGAGCTGACAAACACCATACCCCTGTCTCGTTGACACAGACAGGGGTTGTCAACTCCCCCGGCTATATAAGTCCTTCCCCTCCTTATTTTGCATGTATATGCAATTGCACTATCCTCTACTGTATTTCCTTTAGCTTCATATTCCTGCGGATCCTGACTTTACCGTCAGAGGACCTGACCGGGGAAATTCTCCGGCGGGTTGGCTAACGGTCGCTGTCTCACAGGTCGGCACCAGATCAGCAGCTCGCGACACTCGAGCAACCATCTAACCCTTAGGATTTCCACCACTCTTCCCATTAGGATCAACTTCCATGGCCATGGCAGTGCAGTAGCAAACATTTAAATGATCGGATTGAGCTCTCCTTAGCTTGCATGCAATTTAAAGGGGCGTTTGGTTTACTCCATTTTTTATTTTTTAAAAAATCATATTTTTTTCATTTTCTAAAAATGAATTTATTTTATTCTCTATTTTTTTAGAAAATGCTATATTTTTTTTTTGAAAAATAAGGTTGAAAATACAAACCGAATATATTTTTCAGAAAATCGTATTTTCTACTAAAAAATGAAAAGGAAAAATAAGCATATCAAATGTCCCTTAAATTTCTAGGGTGACCAATTAATTAGACGTATAATAAATTTATTATAATAGAATAATTTTCGATTGAGCATGCTTGGGGAAAAAAACCTCTTTCGATCGTCTAACTATAAATTAATTTCATAATTTATTTTTTTTCATAGACTATAAAGAACTTGGACGTAACGATGTTTTGCTAAGAGCATCAGCGAAGGGTTCGGAGCTCTCATTACCCGGTTGACACCCACGAGGGAGCTCCATAGTGGGAGGAGCTCTCTCATCTTGACGACGGGCGAAGCCCCTTGGTCGTTTATTTTTTAATTATAATATTTTTTAATATTAACTTTTTAAATATATATATATATATAAACTTTTAATATATATATATATATATATTAACTTTTTTAATATTAACTTTTAATATATATATATATTGAAGATTAACAAATTAAAAATATTTATAAAAATTAGTTTTTTATTTTTTAAATTTATAAAAATTTAATTATATAAAAGGTAAAATAGGAAGGAGAGATGAAAAATATATAAAATAATGAAAAAATATGAGACTTGTTGTGAGGTTTTTTGATAGTGAAAAGATATATGAGATTTTTAATTTTTGATGTAGTCCGAAGGAGTTCTCAAAGGGATTTTACCATTATGGATGCCTAAGATCTAAAAAAGCTCACTTTTGCTCATTTAAATTTCTTTGACATAATTCTTTAACTAATCAACACTCATGCCCCTCAAAGCCAACTAAAAATTTCCTTGATTGAAGAACTCGTAATCTTAATGATATATGTACACTTATGTATATATTATTAAGTTAAATTTTGAAAATTTTAATTAAATATTTTTAACAAAAATTATTAATGATAAGATTCACACATGGAGATTTTTTATAAAATCGAACATGCGACCAACAGGACCACTCCTTTTCCATGGATCAAAATGATCTTCCTACATTCCTTATTTTCCACCGTTTTTCATTACATGATGTTTGAAAAACAAAAGAAAAATAATAGAAGTTTACGTGATAAAACTACCTAATTAACTTGGCATGCATGAAGATTCTCAATAATGCCATTGCAAAGAAATTTCGGCAATTTACCAAAGGACGCATCTGAGAATTGGTATTTACCAAAAGGTGTATCATGGTTTCATTTTTACCAAAGGGCGTATTCATTTTAGTGAACTTCCGTTTATACCCCTTCCGCAAAAAAAGTCTTTCTCTTTCACTTTCTCTTTCTCTTTCTTAGAAACAAATCCCGAGGCAACAAAATTTGCTTTTTCAGATTTGTCATTTTAAAATAATATATTTAGGAATCGGCTAAAAAACGTAAGGTAAAGGAAGAAAAATTATTTCCATTAACGAAAGTTATCTTCCAACTGATTTTAAAAATTTAAAGTGATGAATTTTTATATTTGATTAATATAAATTAATATATTAAATAATATTTAATAAATATATTAATATATAACAAAGATTTAAAATTTAAAAAAGTCTGAAATTTTTTATTTCAGATAAGTGTGGGCCTGAAATCGATTTCAGGCCCAACGTGGGCCCGAAACAAAAAGATTTCAGGCCCTGTGTTGACTTGAAATCATGTGTTATGAGAGGGTTTTTTACGTAGGCCTGAAACATAAAGAAACATCTCTTTATATTTTTGAAATCACAATAAAAATCACAGAGAAAGATTACTTTACGTGAGAAATTCTAATTAATATAAAACATACATTATATTAAAAACGAACTTTTATATATATATATATATATATATATATATATAAAGGAAAAGCAACTTCAGGTTCAGGGCCTGAAATCTTGATTTCAGGCCCTGCTTAATTATATAAAATTAATAAATATAAAAAAATAATTAATAGACATAATAATATATATTGATTGGTAAAATTAAAGATATAAGGATGATTTACTAAAACAAATTATGATTCTACATTATTGTTATATCGTTCTGTGTCAACTGATACAGTATGAGAACATCAGTGGGTTTTGACCAAAACCCACTGATGGACCTCCCATATCTGGATTTCTGAAAACCCTATATCAATAGACAGGGTTGACCTAGGAGAAGATGTTTTAGGTGTCCAAACATCTATACACTCTATATCACCAATGCAATAGGAGTAGTTTAGAAATATCAGTGTATTTTGATCAAAATCTACTGATGGACCTACCATATCTGAATTTCTGAAAACTCCATATGAATAGAGAGGGTAGAGGTAGGAGATGATGTTTTAGGTGTCCAAACATCTATATATTAGATATCACCAATGTAATAGGAATAGTTTAGCCATATCAGTGGGTTTTGGTCAAAACCCATTGATATTTCTAAACTACTCCTATTGCATTGGTGATATCTAATATATAGATGTTTGGACACCTAAAACATCATCTCCTACCTCTACCCTCTCTATTCATATGGAGTTTTCAGAAATTCAGATATGGTAGGTCCATCAGTAGATTTTGATCAAAATACACTGATATTTCTAAACTACTCCTATTGCATTGGTGATATAGAGTGTATAGATGTTTGGACACCTAAAACATCTTCTCCTAGGTCAACCCTGTCTATTGATATAGGGTTTTCAGAAATCCAGATATGGGAGGTCCATCAGTGGGTTTTGGTCAAAACCCACTGATGTTCTCATACTGTATCAGTTGACACAGAATGATATAACAACAATGTAGAATCATAGCTTGTTTTGGTAAATCATCCTTATATCTTTAATTTTGCCAATTAATATATATTATTATGTCTATTAATTATTTTTTTATATTTATTAATTTTATATAATCAAGCAGGGCCTGAAATCAAGATTTCAGGCCGAAGTATATATATAAATAATATATTAAATAATATTTAATAAATATATTAATATATAACAAAGATTTAAAATTTAAAAAAGTCTCGAATTTTTTATTTCAGATCAAGCGTGAGCCTGAAATCAAAAGATTTCAGCCACGCTGGACCTGAGATATTTCTATTTCAGGCCCACGCTGGGCCTGAAATCTTTTATTTCAGGCCCAATGTGGGCCTGAAATCTTTTATTTCAGGCCCAGCGTGGGCCTGAAATAGAAATATTTCAGGCCAGCGTGGGACTGAAACAAAAGATTTCAGGCCCTGTGTCGGCTTGAAATCATGTGCTATAATAGGGTTTTTTACGTAGGCCTGAAACATAAAGAAACATCTCTTTATATTTTTGAAATCACAATAAAAATCACTAAGAAAGATTATTTTACATGAGAAATTCTAATTAATATAAAACGTACATTATATTAAAAACGAACTTTTATATATATATATATATATAAACAGGAAAAGCAACTTCAGGTTCAGGGTCTGAAATCAATTGATTTCAGGCCCAGGCCCTGCTTGATTATATAAAATTAATAAATATAAAAAAAATAATTAATAGACATAATAATATATATTGATTGGCAAAATTAAAGATATAAGGATGATTTACTAAAACAAGCTATGATTCTACATTATTGATTGGTCAAAACCCATTGATATTTCTAAACTACTACTATTGCATTGGTGATATAGAGTGTATAGATATTTGGACACCTAAACATCTTCTTCTATCTCTAACCTCTCTATTCATATGGAGTTTTCGGAAATCCAGATATGGGAGGTCCATCAGTGGGTTTTAGTCAAAACCCACTGATATTTCTAAACTACTCCTATTGCATTGATGATATAGAGGTATAGATGTTTGGACACCTAAAACATCTTCTCCTAGGTCAACCCTGTCTATTGATATAGGGTTTTCAGAAATCCAGATATGGGAGGTCCATTAGTGGGTTTTGGTCAAAACCCACTGATGTTCTCATACTGTATCAGTTGGCACAGAACGATATATCAATAATGTAGAATCATAGCTTGTTTTAGTAAATCATCCTTATATCTTTAATTTTACCAATCAATATATATTATTATGTCTATTAATTATTTTTTTATATTTATTAATTTTATATAATCAAGCAGGGCCTGAAATCAAGATTTCAGGCCCTGCTCAGGGCCTGAAATCAATTGATTTCAGACCCTGAACCTAAAGTTGCCTTTCCTTTATATATATATATATATATATATATATATATATATATATATATATATATATATAAAAGTTTGTTTTTAATATAATGTACGTTTTATATTAATTAGAATTTTTCACGTAAAGTAATTTTTGTCAGTGATTTTTATTGTGATTTCAAAAATATAAAGAGATGTTTCTTTATGTTTCAGGTCTACGTAAAAAACTCTATCATAACACATGATTTCAAGCCGACACAGGGCCTGAAATCTTTTGTTTCAGGCCCACGCTGGGCCTGAAATCTTTTATTTCAGGCCCAACGTGGGCCTGAAATCTTTTATTTCAGGCCCAGCGTGGGCCTGAAATCAAAAGATTTCAGGCCCACGGTTGATCTGAAATAAAAAATTTCAGACTTTTTTAAATTTTAAATCTTTATTATATATTAATATATTTATTAAATATTATTTAATATATTAATTTATATTAATCAAATATAAAAATTCATCACTTTAAAATTTTAAAATCAGTTGGAAGATAACTTTCGTTAATGGAAATAATTTTTCTTTCTTTACCTTATGTTTTTTAGCCGATTTCTAAATATATTATTTTAAAATGACAAATCTGAAAAAGCAGATTCCGTTACCTCGGGATTTGTTACTGAGAAAGAGAATGAGAAAGAGAAAGAGAAAGACTTTTTTTGGCAGAAGAGATATAAACGGAAGTTCACTAAAATGAATACGCCCTTTGGTAAAAATGAAACAATGGTACACCTTTTGATAAATACCAATTTTCAGATGCGTCCTTTGGTAAATTGCCGGAAATATTGACCTTCCAAAGTGATCGGAGGAGAGCAGCAGTTGACATGCGATGTTGATGTTTTAAATTACATTACTATTTGATCTCATGATTATAATTAAGTTGATGTTGTCTTTACCTCTTCCTTAACCTCGACGACTACAACCTTCTCTTCTGTTACGGCATCCAAGTATAATTCTTTCAAAAGTCAACACTCATGATTCTCCAAGTCAAATTATATGAAAACTGATTCAGTTCGATTGATGAGAAAAATATTTGAGTAGAAAGATAGAAATTTATGTGCATGACTACGATACATTATGTAATACTTTTCTTAAATTAAACTTAGTTTAGGCAACAAGATTTTATAATATTTTTTTATAGTTGCGTATAATATAAAATTGAATGGTTTTATACTTTTATTAGAGGGATGACCAGATGAAGAGTTTCAAGGAGGGGATTTATTATATTTAATTTTTAAAAAATGTTTAAATCAGCAAGTCCCTTATATATATATATATATATACTTTTTTATAAAATTTTATTAGAATTTTTAAAAAATAAATATTTTATCCTCGTTTTAGATTCCCCTCTTAAATTATTAATCTATTATTCTATTCATCGAATCGATATCAATTCGGAAGATTGGATTGGATTTGAGTCGATCAGGTTAGATTTTTTTTTTTTAAAATCCAACCCGAATTCGATTCCAATCCAAAGCCCCTAAATCCGAATTCGACCACGACCAACCCGACCAATTCAAATCCGACTTGAATAATCCAATTGAGAAATGATAGAAAGCGTGAAAGAGAATAGCGAAAGCGGAAAGCGAATGAGTTGACTCCGACGTGTGAAAAGCCAGCTTGACTTTCTCTCTCCGAGCGAAAACCAACCAACTCATTGTTACTCCCCAGCGAAAGGCAGAGGAGTGAGAACCCTAAACCATCACCATTCACTTTTTGCTCGGAGACGCCGTCGCTTTTCCGCAGAGGAGCGGATGCCCTAGGTTACCTCCTCTCCTTCCTCCCAACGCCGCCGACGCTTTTCCCCTTCGACGCAGCGAAGTAGTCCTCCTCTCCTTCCTCCCAGTGCCAACGATTTCCATTTTCCTTTCCCCTTCGAAGCAGAGGAGACCTCCTCTCCTTCCTCCCAGTGCCAACAATTTCCCTTTTCCTTTCCCCTTCGAAGCAGACAAGTGCCAGCGCTAACGAAAGCCAAGCTTTCGCTTTTCCCCTTTGACGCAGCAAAGAAGTCCTCCTCTCCTTCCTCCCAGCCCCGTCGCTTTCGCTTTTCCCCTTCGATGCAACGAAGAAGTCCTCCTCTCCTTCCTCCCAGCGACGCAGACAAGTGAAGAACACCCCTAAATTGCGTCTCCTTCCTCCCAGCACCGCCAAAAGCCAAGCTGACGAGCAAAGCCAAGGTAAAGTTCTAGCTTAGCTGTGATTTTTCTCTCGACCTTCTTCTTCACTATAGTTGAGTTCTAGCCAAGCTGACGAGCAAAGCCAACGAAAGCTAAGTTTGACTTGAATTCAATGTAGTTGAGTTCAATATTTCCTTTTGTAACATGATCTCTAACAAAATGATACTTAACTTCTATGTGTTTTGTCCTAGAATAATATATTGGATTTTTTTGTTAGATTTATTGAACTTATGTTGTCAATGTATGTTTTAAGTTTTTTGTAATCTAACTCAAAATCATTCAAGGTGTGAGACATCCATAATAGTTGTGTGACACATTCACCCAAGGCTATGTATTCGGCTTCAATAGTAGATAGTGCAACATAATGTTATTTTCTACTAAACCAGCTTACTAACGAGAATCCGAGTATTATGATTGAATATTCAATGTGATTTATTAAGCATTCAAAGGATATGAACTTAACTATAAAGCCAACATCATATGGTTGACTTATTCTAAGCAGGCTAAAGTCAAAATTTTCAATAAGTAAGACTTTTCTAATTGAGAAATTTAGTTTTAACTAAATATCATTTGTTCCAATTACCTTAAGTTTATTATTGTTTCCAAAGACAATTGATCCTAGATTCTTGAACTTTATGTTTGACAATTTTTGTTAATCTCCAATTATGTTATGTTTGGAGCATCCACTATCTAATATTCATCCAAATCTTTTAATTCCTATACACACAGTAGGAGATATACCCAAGTTTTGGTATGATGGATTTATTTTACCTATTTCATCTCACTGGTTTAATTATCAAACAAGAGGTAAACCTATAGCTGTGTGAGATATTTCAAATTATTTTAGGTTTCAAGTTAATTTATGATTAATTAATTAATTTTGAATTAATTTAGGATTAAAGTTAAGATTAAGGATTCAAATGAATTATGTGGTTTATTAATAGTTAATGATTTGATTAGGTAATATAATATTAAATTTAGTTTAGAATTATAGATTGTTTAAGTTCAAGATTAATTAAATATAAGGTTGAGTTTTTCATTTATTAAGTTAAAATTAATTTTAAATTAGGTTATAATTGATTGGATTAATTAATTAAGTTGAATTTAAGTTTGTTTAAGATAGGATTAGGTTTAAATTAATACTTAATTAATTTAGAGTTTATTTTGAATATGTACTTATTAATGTTAATTATTAACATTAGTCTCAGATTAATTATTATTTAGTTAAGTTAAATTGAGATGGTTTATTTATTACTTTTGAAATAATTATTTGAATGATTTAAGTTGATTAAATTCAGATTAATTAAATTTGATATAATTTGAAGTTAATTGATTAATTATTAATTTTGAATTAATTTGATTAATCATTAATATAATTATTTGATTAATTATTACTTATTACAATTAAAGTTGATTGAGCATTGATTAATTATTGATTATTAAATGCTCATTATTTAATTTAAGGTAGATTAATTAAATTGAATTGAATTATTGAGGATTCTTGAAAAAGGTTGTTTGACTTTCGTTAGATTCAAATTTAGCTTTGTGTTTATCAAGAAGAAGTTTATAGGGAAAGTTTCCAAACTGTGGTGAGTCACAAATGACATTATTAAAGTAACCATATGCCTAGTCAAAACTTTCCAAAAAAGACCAACCCAAAGAATTTAATATTGGATTTTGGTCTAACTAGCTCATGTTTGACTGAGATAGCTTCAACTAGATCCACTAAGTCTAGTGTACCAGGTAAAATACATATGATTCAGTTTAGATATACCTTCGGCAGAGTTTCCTTAACCTACTATCATCCCAATCCATTCCGATGCTATATTGTTAAGGTTGGTTAAACCTTTTTGTAACTGACCATTCTTAATTAAGAGTTAAACTAAGCATGCATTTTAAAGTAGTAAATCGGGCAATCATGCATTTAACAAAAAAAATTATTTTTTATTGGCTCCTCCTAAATCATAACCTTGATATGGGATATCTAGGTAGTGGATTTGATCCTTAGGGACCCAATATTGGGTTAGTCTATTTTGGCTAAGTAAACATATTTTAAGGACTCATGCTTGAACTTGATTTTTAACATTTTGACAAAATAAAGACATATAAGATTTGTTGGTTGAGTTAGTTCTGCATCCAAGTCCAGATTTGTTATACACAGCCCGTTGGGACCCAAGCATCTGTTGGTGCAATCAACTTCTAGGATTTTGATATTTGTTTAACAATATGTTTATTGGAGTTTGACCATGGTTGACCTAATTAGATGATAAATCTACTATGTGACTAGTCCTAACTGGAGATTAGCCAAGGGGGTGATAAGTCTACCAAGTGACTAGTCCTAACTGGAGGTTAGGTAAGGGGGTGATAAGTCTACCAAGTGACTAGTCCTGATTAGAGGTTATGTAAGGGAAGTCCTGGTGAGTGAAGCTAGGATTGATGGAAGTCTTGGTGAGTGAAGCCCGACTCTAGTGAGTGAAGCTAGGTTGGTGAAAGTCCTGGTGAGTGAAGCTAGACCCTTGTGAGTGAAGTTAGGTAGTGGAAATTCCTAGTGAGTGAAGCTAGGCAATGGAAACTCTAAGGTAGGTAACCTTAAATGTTTTGGAGGAGTGAACTCCAAGCAAGTTTGATCGAAAGGTTTTTGGTCGATTGCATGCGGTCGACCAGACTAGCGGATTTTGGTAAATTTAAGAATAGGCTCATCAATACTATTTACATTACTATTATTGCTGTTGTGCTAATCTAGTTTTGCAGGAAAAGTCTTAGTGGATCAGGCTATCAACCACTAAGTAGATTAAGTCCAAATAGATCTGGAGGACCCAATGTTTGGCAGGTGAGTTGAGGTAAGTCCTGGAGGAGAGTGCTGTGAAGTCATGTCACGAGGGGACAACCTTAGACACTGATCCAACTAGAGAAACTTATGAAGGTTTCTAAGTTGTGATCAGGACAAGTCATACTGTTGTTTACTTATGCATATTATATATTTATGCTAACTCTGTTTTGCAGGATTAATCCTTTACATGTTATTGTGTTGTGCTAACATCTTCATGCAGATTAGACAAAGGAATTTGACTGAGGGTTCGATCTGTTGAGGATCGGTAGAGCTAGAGGGGGGGGGGGTGAATAGCTTGCTTCGGTTAAGTCTTCTTCTTCCAAACAGAGATCAAAACACACACACTACCAAATCCAATGCTAACACTTAGATTTACTTGGTCTCCACCTCCTTGAGGTGACTAATCCAAGGATCCACACCAGCGATCGCAGATTTCACTATCAAA
This sequence comes from Boesenbergia rotunda, assembly GCA_024364735.1. Taxonomy (NCBI): domain Eukaryota; kingdom Viridiplantae; phylum Streptophyta; class Magnoliopsida; order Zingiberales; family Zingiberaceae; genus Boesenbergia; species Boesenbergia rotunda. The sequence continues at coordinate 18,701 of JAGFNQ010009543.1, forward strand.
CCTCCTTCTCGGAACAACACCGAGGGTGGAGAAACCCTTTTACAACACCCTTGAAATCTTTCACAAAGAACAACACAAGGAAGAAGAAGAGAAAGAAAGATTATACAATGGGCTTGCTTCTCCTTCCTTTGGTTGCTTGAAGAATGTGTTGGAAACTTGAGCTTGAGCAGAGAACTTGGAGCACCAAAACCTTAGCAGAGATTCCAATGGAACAATGACCTCTTTTGTGCTTATTCGCCCGCTTATAACGGTCTTCTCTGCTTCATGAATCGATTGGTGAAAATCCCCAATCAATTACCAAGTAGCCGTTGAACAGTACGGATGTCGGATGAATGGCTGGGATGACGCCATTTTGAACTTGAATCGATTGGCTGATCGATTAGTATCTTGAATCGATTGATTGATCGATTATGGAGCATTCTGTCTATGCACAGAATAGCTGGTAATCGATTCACCAATCGATTACAGGGCTTCTGAATCGATTGAATGATCGATTACGAAGTATTCTGTCTGCGCACATAATTACTCGTAATCGATTCACTAATCGATTACAGAGCCTTTTGTTTCCGCACAGAATCACCTTGAATCGATTCACTAATCATTTAGTCATTTTCTAATCGATTGGCTGATCAATTGATACGCTCGACTCCGGACTTCACGCCTAGATCGATCAAAGACCTTCCATTGGATCTGATTACCTTGTGCCAGCGAAACCTCTCGTTTCCTGGACTTCACGCTTGGAGCCTCCTCAACTCCGGGTCTTCATGCCAAGAGTTCCGTCCCCGACCATCCCTTGGACTTCTTGCCTGAAGCTTCCTCAACTTCGGGTCTTCATGCCAAGAATTCGGTCCCCGACCATTCCTTGGACTTCTTGCATTACTACACACTAAATCTCAATGTTAGATCCAATGTATTAGCTTAAAATTAAATAACTGTCAATCATCGAAATTTCTCATTTAGGGCATGATTGCATCTACAATCTCCCCATTTTTGATGTTTGACAATCTATTTAAGTTTAAGCCAACTTTCAACATAATATCAGCGATATTAATTCAATAGGCATATAGTAAAGTCATTTCAAGCATAATCATGAATATAACCTTAAATATCTGCAAGTCTCCCCTTTGCCAAATATCAAAAATGACAAAGACACATAAAGGAGCTCCCCCTCAATGGAAGCAACATACAAGATAGAAAATCGCATAGGCAAGTAAAACAAACTAGGAGCGTATGCACACACAAAGCATATAAAGCATAAGATGTGAACATAGCATACAACCATCAAATGTTGACAATATCCATAGACAAAGTACATGACAGAAAACTACCAAAAAATAAACCAACGAAGACAGGAATACATAAGTCATGACTAAAAGAAGAACTCGACTAGATCAGAAGCAGGATCCGCAGCCGGGGTCTCCGCAACATCAGGAAGACCAGAGCCCCCCGAAGTGGTGCCACCCGCCGAAGGTGGGGCATCAGAAGACGGTGGAGGAGGAGGCTGGCCGCGCATCCAAGAGCAAAGCATATCGCGCATCTCCAGCTGGGTGCGCTCAATGGCTGTAAGGCGGGACTGCACCTCTACGTGACGAAGGTCGCCCTCCAACTGCATCTCCTCAAGACGGGTGTTCATGTTCTCCTCAAAAGCAAGGACCCTAGCCTGAAGGTCCTCCTCCTCGTCATCCTTAGGAGCAGCTGCAGCAGCGGGTCCAGGTCCAGGTAGTGCTCGCGCCCCCTCTCCGACCTGCCGACCGTCAATCCATCTAATGGCGCCAAAATCGCCCGTCATCCCGGACTTGGAAAAGGATCGTGCTGAAATTCGAGAATATTTGATGGTCATGAGCTCCACCTTCCCCCGGGAGACGTCAATCCGCATAGTGGCAAGCCACTCTATAATGATATGGCCAAAGGGCATATGAATGGTACCATGCACAGGCTGAGTGAAATAGACAATGGAATGAAATATGTTCAAAGGGATGTTAACATTAAGACCCTGTTGAAGAGCATAGGTCAGGAAGAACTAAGAGGATCTGACAGTCGCCAAGGCCTGAGACACAATAGGCAACAGACAGTTTATGACGACCTTATAAAGGGCATAATCGACAGCGGAGAGCTCAAGAGCAGGAAAAGTGGTAAGATTGACATAAGGGCCATCTGGACACGGACGATGAAAGAAATGCTGATACATGGAGTCGATGGAAATATACTCAAATGGTGGAGGTAAAAGCTCAGGGAATGTAGGAAAGAAGACAAAACTATCCGTAGAGGGACGACACTGGAGGAACTCCTGAAGAGCCGTATAACTAAAATCTAAATTCTGTTTGGCTACCCGAGTTTTATAATTCACACCATCCGTGGTGTGGAGGTTGTTGTAGAACTCGGAGACCAACCCTATATTGACCCCTTGTTCACAATAAACGATAGACTCAAGTTTATAGGTTTCAATCATCTTAAACACCGTGAAACAATGATCATGAAAGTATTGTCGGTCAAGTGACCTAGGGGCAATTAGTTTGAATACATGTTTACCAAATGCCTTTTGATAAGCGACATTCGAAAAACGGGCATCTGTAGGGGGTTGAGGGTGAGAAGACCCGGCACCCGTCTCATCCGCCCTTTGTTTCTTCCTATGATGAACAACCACAGAAACCCAAAAGATGAATGCAATGTGAGAACACACAGACAAGCAATTTGGAGTTTAGGATTAGGGTAAGTGTCGTGAGTTCAGGGTTAGGGTAAGTGATGCACAAGTTGAAATGAGGAATACATGCAGTTGATGGAAGACAAGACAACCAAAAGAACACAAGAAACAGAAGAAAACTTGATTAGCCAAGATCAAACAAACCAAATAAACAAGGAAAAGAAGAAGAACTAAATGTAGGGTTTACTTTGGCGCCATCGGTGAAGAAGCCGCTGGAACATGTGAAGAAGTTGCGCACAAGGGCTCCCAGCGTCTGTGAGTCGCGAGAAGGAGGAGAAGCGCCTGTGAGTTGCGGCTAGGGTTCGAGAGAAGAAAAGGCACACGGTGGAAGGGAAGAAAAATGGCTAGGGTTCGGAGTTGGAGTGCGCGGGAGAGAAGCCTTTTGGAGGATTTCGGGACGGCAGACGTTTTTAGGGCACGAGGCGAGTGACAGGACAGGTTAGGTGGATCACTTTAATGCCCGTAATCGATTGACCAATCGATTACGACCTTGTTGGATCGATCCATTTGATCGATCACAGAAGTGTGTAATCGATCGTCTGATCGATTACGGGAGTGCATAATCGATTAACCGATCGATTCAACTGGTCTGAATCGATCACATGATCGATTAAGAAGCATTCTGTGCCCGAGAGAAAATGCTCGAATCGATTAGGGAATCGATTCAGAGAGGTTCTGCTGAACAATGCATACCCACCAATCGATTGATAACTGAAATCAATCGATTGGAATAACTGATACATGGCAGGAAAGGTACTCAATCGTGGCATCCTCAAATTCCTAAGGGTTCAAGCAAGATCACATGGTCTCCAAGGACTTGGATATTGGTTTCTTTCCTTAAAATATCCAATCATGATCTTCGGACTAAGTACACATTAATGGCGTACTAGTCTTCCCCATGATTGGTAAAGTGAATGATTTATGGTGAATTTTTCATCGTCTTGCTCAAAGTAATACATCATAACAAGTATTATGAACAAGAGGATGAACCCTAACATCTCACTCCCATCTAGAAAGGCACAAGCAAGGGAAGTTCTATGTTCTTGTGAGATGCATATTAAGGCAAGTGAGTTGAGTATCTTGAAGTGATCATGGAGGATTATTCAATATGTCACATTCCTAATTCTCTTCGCAAGTAACTAAATTCAGATTCCGGAAGAGGTTTGGTGAAAAGATCCGCAAGATTTGATTTTGACTCAACATATTTAAGAACAATATCCCCACTTGATACATGATCTCGAATAAAATGAGGTTTAATCTCAATGTGCTTGGTTCGTGAATGATGAACTGGGTTTTTTTGTCAAGTTTATGGTACTCACATTGTCACAAAGAACTTGCACATTTTTATAGATGAGTTTATAATCTTCCAAGGTATGAGTCATCCATAATAATTGTGACACACATTCACCCATAGCTATATATTCGGCTTCGGTTGTGGAGAGTGCTACACAATGTTGTTTTCTACTTGACCAACTCACCAAGGAAGATCCCAAAAATTGGCATCCACTACTAGTGCTTTTCCAATCCAATTTACATCCGGCATAATCCGAATCGGAGTATCCTACAAGATCAAACGTTTCGGTTCTAGGGTACCACAAACCCACCCTTTGAGTCCCTTTAAGATAGCGAAGGATTCGTTTGATTGCACATAGATGTGATTCCTTGGCACAAGCTTGATACCTTGCACACATACCCACGACAAACAATATGTCGGGTCTACTAGCCGTGAGATAGAGGAGACTACCTATGGCACTACGATACATTTTGGAATCAACTTCTTTACCTTCAACATCATTGTCTAACTTAGTGTTAGTTGCCATAGGGATAGATATTTCTTTGGCACTCTCCATTCCAAATTTCTTAATGATTTCTTTTACATATTTGGATTGATGTATATATATGCCATCTTTTGTTTGTTTTATTTGTAAACCTAAGAAAAATGTCAATTCACCAACTAAACTCATTTCAAATTCACTTTCCATGTGATTTATGAATTCATTTAGATAGTCTTTATTTGTGGATCCACAAATAATGTCATCTACATAGACTTGGTCCACAAAAATATCTTCCCCACTAGTCTTCAAAAATAATGTAGGATCAATTTTTCCTCTATGAAAATCTTTTGACACTAAGAATGTTGACAATCTTTCATACCAAGCATGAGGTGCTTGTTTTAGTCCATATAATGCCTTCTTAAGCTTGTATACATGGTTTAGAAAGTCTAAATCTTCAAACCCCGGAGGTTGCTCAACATATACTTCTTCTTTGATAAAACCATTTAAAAATGCTGATTTTACATCCATTTGATACAACTTAAATCCTTTATGAGCGGCAAATGCCAACATCATCCTAATAGACTCTAACCGGGCTACCGACGCATAGGTTTCATCATAGTCCAATCCTTCGACTTGATTAAAACCTCTAGCAACCAATCTAGCTTTATTTCTCATAACCATTCCTTTATCATCAAGTTTATTCCTAAAAACCCATTTTGTATCAATAATTGATTTTCCTGTAGTTCTAGGAACTAACTCCCAAACTTGACTTCTCTCAAATTGAGACAACTCATCTTGCATTGCTAAAATCCAATCGGGATTAAGCAACGCATCACTTACGACTTTTGTCTCAATTTGTGAAATTAGAGCTACTTGACTCCCTTCGTTTCGAAAATACGATCGAGTTCGTACCCCATGTGTAATGTCACCCACTACTTGCTCCAAGGGATGGTTTGCACTTGTCCTTGTGAGTCGTGGTTCTTGAGTTGTAGTGATTACATTCTCAAGTGGTAACTCAACAACCCCTTCCGTTTCACTCTCTTCTTTCTCAAGATTATTTTCCTCCTCTAATGTCAATTTCTCCAATTGACATTGTACTTCCTCCTCTATTGCTTTATTTGAACTTGAGCTTGGATTTTCTTCAAAAACCACATTTAGAGACTCTTCAACTATTTTAGACCTCTTATTGTAAACTCTATAGGCTTTGCTATGAGTGGAATACCCTACAAGAATACCTTCATCGGCCTTGGCGGAAAATTTTCCTAAGTGATCTTTGGTGTTTAAAATATATACTTTACATCCAAACACTCTAAGATGTTTTATTGTAGGAGGTTTACCAAACTACAACTCATGAGGTGTTTTGTTCAAAAACCTATGTATTAAAGTCCTATTTTGGACATAACATGCCGTATTAATTGCTTCGTCCCATAGATAACTATGAAGTGAGTATTCATTTAACATACTCCTAGCAGCCTCTTGTAAAACTCTATTCTTTCTTTCAACCACCCCATCTTGTTGTGGTGTCCTAGGGGTAGAGAATTCATGCTTATATCCATTTTGTGAGTAAAAATTTGCAAATCTTTCATTTTCAAATTCACCTCCATGATCACTTCTTAATCTATTGATTTTCAAATTCTTCTCATTTTCTACTCTTTTACAAAAAGCAATCAAGGTTTCTAAGGTATGATCCTTATGCTTTAAGAAAAACACCCAAGTGTATCTAGTGAAGTCATCTATCACAACTAAACAATATCTACTATCGTTCAAGGAAACATGTTTGCTACTATCAAACAAATCCATATACAATAATTCCAATGCTGTAGACGTACTTAAGTTCGTTATACCTTTGTAGGTAGCCTTGGTTTGCTTACCCATTTGACATGCATCACATAGTTTGTCCTTTTGAAACTTTAATTTTGGCAATCCTTGCACCAACTCATTCTTTGATAGTCTCTTGATGTGTCTCATGTTGGTGTGAGCAAGTCTCCGATGCCAAAGCCAAGTCTTCCTCTTTAGACATGAAACACTTAGCAAACACATTAGTAGTACCAAATAGTTCAACTTGATAAATGTTTTCCTTTCTATGGCCAATAAGCATGATAGTGTTTAGTTCACTATGTTTAATTAGACATTGAGATGAGTCAAACTCAACTCTATATCCCGAGTCACATAGTTGACTAACACTTAATAAATTAAAAATCATACCTTTCACTAATAACACATTCCTAATTATAAATTGTTCAGAAATTTTAATATCGCCTATTCCAATAACTTTCAATTCACCACTATTACCAAAGGAAACGGTACCTTTGTTTTTGTTTTTGAGTGATGAAAATTTTGATGAGTCTCCCGTCATGTGCCTAGAGCATCCACTATCAACGAACCATATTGTTGGATGCTCCCCCTCGACGCATGCCTGCTCAAATGCGATGAACTAAATGTTTTGGTACTCAAATGTTGGGTCCAATAGCATCTATAACAAATTGCTTGGGTACCCAAGCTTGAACAATTTTCACTTGCGAAACATGATTTCTACTTACAAGAGACATGAAGTTAACTTCCTTATGTTGGGACCGGGCGCATGTCGACAAGGATACGGGTTCGTAAAATTTTAAATTTTTACGTGCAGCGGAAGAATTAGCATAAAATAATTTCCTAAATTATTTTAACCACGTATCTAGCATGCAACCTTATGATGTGTTGACATAATCATAAATTAAAACTTTGCGGAAAAGTAAACTAATTTACTTTATACCTCTCGTAACTCGAAGTAAAGGACGAGATCCAACCGTAGCGTCCCTTGGAAGCTCCGCCTCTATTCGCGTCCACGCCGAGTTCTCTTCGGGATGACTTCGCAAAGTCACGAGTTTTGTGCCAATGAGAACTACTAGATTCTCGGAAGGCACAACTAGAAGAACAAGAGAAAATAATGGAAACGTACCACCAAGAAACGGAATCGAAATTCCGGGAAGAGAGGAGTTGCTATTCGCTTCTTCTTCTTCTTCTTGGCTTCTCCTTGGTGTTCTTGGTCCACGGCAACCCTAGGGTGCGCCGGCCCTAGGGTGGGAAAGGGAGGCGCCGGCCCTAAAGCACAAAGAGGGTGCCGGCCCTAATGGGAAGGAGAAGAGGAAGAAGAGAGAATAAGAGAGAGAGGGAGAGATTACCTCTATATCAATTCTTGATTAGGAATTAAAGACTTCCCTTTGGTTCCTTATATAGTTGCTTCTCCCTTGCCAAGTCTCCTCTTAACGGAATTAGTTATAAGAATTTTATCTTATAAAATTTCTTATGACTTATTCCGTTATGCCTAGTTTTATTATAACTAATTTATAATAAAACAAATTCTTCTCTCCTTTAAATTATGGAATAAATTTTATAATAAATTTATAAACTTTCTTATTATGGAAAAATCAATTCATAATTGATTTTATAAAATTAAAATAAACTATTTCATGGATCATTTTAATTTCCATAAAAAGAATAAATTTCTACAAATTTATATAAATTTTCTTATACAAATTTATTTATCCATAATTAATAAAACAAATCGTGCTAGATTTATTTTATTAATTAAACCAATTAAATTGGTTTATTCCCCTTTAATGGCCGGCCAAACCAAGAGGGTGGATACCCTCTTTGGCCGGCCAAATCAAGCCGATCCCATCGCGAATTAAACTCATTTAATTCGCCAATAAGCCTTCAAAAGACTTAGCCAATTTTAGTTTCCGTTGCGCCTCTGATTAACTCAGATTCGACTTATTTCTCTTGATCGAAAAATCTAATTTTCAACTCGTTTTAAATCCCTCGGATTACTCGTAGTGCGTGTGACTAAATAGGCTTTCGATTTATGTTGGCCGTCTATAATTAACCCATTAATTATAGAACGATCATGAGTGACACCTAGTAGTACATCATGATCCCCAATTAATCGAAAGATCAACGGTTTAACCTCAGAAGTAATTCCGAAACCCTTCAGTAGCTCTAATGAATCGTGCCCCATTCCTTTCACCATCTTATACCCACTTGGTTCAGGACACGGTCTATTTGTGTCAGTCCCCACTAGGCTGACTACGTCACACCTAGCCCAAGTAGTGTCTTTCTCGTCATTTGGATTTCTAATTACTCTCATGTATTTAAGAGACTCACACTCTAAACATGATATACTCTGGCCAGAGGTTTTGAGTAACAATCCGATGATAGTCCTGGGTATACATCTCCTCGCAAGGAGTGGTAAATCCTTTGTAGGCTGTTCAAACATCTTCGGGCACTTCGGCTCATACCCAATTATCCTGGGTCCACACCTCCTTGGAGATGCTTGCTTAAGATGTTAAAGTATAAGTCTCCATGACCAAGATGACTTGAACACCGCAAGTCAAAGGAACATCGCACTTAAGCTGCAGTAAGAACTTCATTGACATATCTATATAGATAACCATATGAAGTTTTACAGCTAGTCACTCAAATAAACTAGTTCCCTTAACTAGCATCCATGTTTATCTCCGGACATCCCAATGTCACCAGCCAGTGAGAATCAGCTGATTAGAGAATAACCCATGCTAGTCTCAACAGAATTGATAGTGTCCGTTTTTATCAATTCATCGACTAGGGATATTTTCAATACTTCACATTTGCACATTTAGAGATAATCACAAGTTGTGATCCCATCACAAATTCTCTTATGCTGTGAGTTGTATTGCGGACATTCAGTAGATGAGTTTAAGATCCCAATCAAATACACAAACATGTATACTCAAATAGTGAATTATCATTTATTAAAATAAATGTTTACAATCATAAGGCGATTGCCTTAGGACACTTCTCTCATATCACTAACACCTTATCCTTTAGTTTATATCCTAATCCTGCCTTGTTATACACTGCCCGTTGACTTCCTAATATCATGTCCAAATATTTGGAGCTTGAGGTAAATTTTTCCAAAGCACTTCTAAGACCCTCTACTTGCAATTTCAATGATGCATTTTCCTTTTTAAGATCATCACCTCTAGAATTTGCACCTTCATGATGTGTACATGCTTCACATGACATAGTATCATTTTCAAGTAATTTCATCTTAGTTTGTAATTCTTTGACTTTGACTTTTGATCTAGATAAGACATTTGTCAAACATGCAATAGTATCATAGAGTTTATCTAATTTAGGAGAAGTTACCTCATCCTCACTAGATGATGACTCACTTGAAGACTCAACTTCATCTTCATGATTTTCCTTATCTTCACTACTTTCAACATCATTCAAGGCCATGAGAGCCACATGTCTTAAAGTCTTTCTCCCAATTTCTTCATCTGATGAACTAGATGAAGTATCATCCCATGTAGCTTTCAAAGCCTTCTTTTTCTTTGTCTTGTCATCCTTTCTTTTTAGCTCAGGACAATCGGCTTTGATATGACCCTTTTTACTGCACTCAAAATAAATTGTATCAGTCTTTGCTTTTGATTTAGCTTGAGACTTACCCTTTTTCTTGTCATCAAGGAACATCTTCTTGACATCCTTCTTATTGAACTTTCTAGATCGTCTCATCATCTTCGGGACAAAGTTTGCAATTTCACTTGATGATAGCTCCTCATCGCTATCACTATCACTATCTTGCTCGGACTCGGATGAGGAGGATTCTTCCTTCTTCTCCTTCTTCTTCTCTTTATTTTTCTTCTTACTTTTTTCACCTGCAACCAAAGCTATACCTTTCTCCTTATGACTTATATTAGCTTGTTCATGCAATTCTAGTTCACAAAATAGTTCATCTAACTTAACAATTGACAAATCCCTTGAAACCTTATACGCATCAACCATTGATGACCATAAGGAGTTTCTTGGGAAGGATTTTAGCGCATACCTAATGAGATCTCGGTTTTCCACACTTTCTCCAACCGAATGAAGACCATTTAAAAGTTCCTTGAATCTTCCATGTAACTGACTTATGGTTTCTCCTTCCTTCATTATAAAATTTTGCAGTTGATTTATGAGAAGGTCCCTTTTGGCAATTCTTGAATCTTTTGTGCCTTCATTTAGCTCAATTAGCTTATCCCACAACTCTTTAGCACTCTTGAATGGACCAACCTTGTTTAGTTGTTTCGAGCTCAATCCACATTAAAGAGTTACCGTGGCTTTAGCATTTGCTTGCGCCTTCATCTTTTGCTCAGCCGTCCATTTGGATGATTCCAGAATTTTTTCGTCTTGTGTTGGCGCAACAAAACCCTCCGTAACCAAAAACCAATTGTCAATTTCAGTCATGAGATAATTTTCCATGCGACTCTTCCAATATGCGAAGTTGTTCCCTTCATAGTAAGGTGGTCGTGTAGTGCTGTGACCCTCTTTCAAAGACATCCTCGCAGCTCAACCGCTTGCTTCTTTGGGTGTGAATCGTCCGAAGCAACCTTGCTATGATACCACTTGTTGAGGATCGGTAGAGCTAGAGGGGGGGGTGAATAGCTCGCTTCAGTTAAGTCTTCTTCTTCCAAACAGAGATCAAAACACACACACCACCAAATCCAATGCTAACACTTAGATTTACTTGGTTTCCACCTCCTTGAGGTGACTAATCCAAGGGTCCACACCAGCGATCGTAGATTTCACTATCAAACCTCCTTCTCGGAACAACACCGAGGGTGGAGAAACCCTTTTATAACACCCTTGAAAGCTTTCACAAAGAACAACACAAGGAAGAAGAAGAGAAAGAAAGATTACACAATGGGCTTGCTTCTCCTTCCTTTGGTTGCTTGAAGAATATGTTGGAAACTTGAGCTTGAGTAGAGAACTTGGAGCACCAAAACTTTAGCAGAGATTCCAATGGAACAATGACCTCGTTTGTGCTTATTCGCCCACTTATAACAGTCTTCTCTGCTTCATGAATCGATTGGTCAAAAGCCCCAATCGATTACCAAGTAGCCGTTGAATAGTACGGATGTCGGATGAATGGCTGGGATGACGCCATTTTGAACTTGAATCGATTGGTTGATCGATTAGTATCTTGAATCGATTGATTGATCGATTACGGAGCGTTCTGTCTGCGCACAGAATAGCTGGTAATCGATTCACCAATCGATTACAGGGCTTCTAAATCGATTGAATGATCGATTACGAAGCATTCTGTCTGTGCACAGAATTACTCGTAATCGATTCACTAATCGATTACAGAGCCTTCTATTTCCGCACAGAATCGCCCTGAATCGATTCACTAATCGATTAGTCATTTTCTAATCGATTGGCTGATCGATTGATACGCTCGACTCCGGACTTCACGCCTGGAGTTCACGCCTAGATCGATCAAAGACCTTCCATTGGATCCGATTACCTTGTGCCAGCGAAACCTCTCGTTTCCTGGACTTCACGCTTGGAGCCTCCTCAACTCCGGGTCTTCATGCCAAGAGTTCCGTCCCCGACCATCCCTTGGACTTCTTGCCTGGAGCTTCCTCAACTCCGGGTCTTCATGCCATGAATTCGGTCCCCGACCATTCCTTGAATTTCTTGCATTACTGCACACTAAATCTCAATGTTAGATCCAATGTATTAGCTTAAAATTAAATAACTGTCAATCATCGAAATTTCTCATTTACGGCATGATTGCATCTACATGATCTACTGAACGAGTGGATCGATCGATAGAACCATGCAGATTGCGCCATATTTAGTATATTGAAAGGGATTAATCGACTGATCATCCGGATTGGTCAATCGAACCGTATTTGGTAAGACACGACATACACAGATGGAAGGCTTTCCAGTTGACTGATTATAATATTAGTCGACTAAACACAATTAATACAGAGATAGCTGAGCAAAGCAAATAAGGTATAGCGCGGGGTTCGCTTGACCAAACAGATGGTTTAGTCGACCAAACGGGTTTTCAGTCGACCAAACATGCCTTATATAAGGAGCTTGAGACTAGTGCATTCAGATTGATCTTCCATTAGCTCTACTCTCTTCCTGCATCGATGAATCACTCACACCTTACTGCTATAACACTGGAAAGCTCTCCGACACTACGAGTCCAAAAGCTACTTTACGTGTTGGTATATTTTTTATATTGCGTATTTGTACTTTCATATTAAAGGGAGTTAGTAGGTTGTTATTAACTTATCTTACATCTTGTATTATATTGCTTTCTCTGAAAGGTTTTCGGGGAAAGGATTATAGTGGATTTTCCAATGAAAGTGGTTGAGGACTGTGAGCCTTGGAGTAGGAGTCGTTGAAGGCTTTGAACTAAGTAAAAGAAAAAGAATAATTTACTTTTCGCTATTGTACTTTGTTTTTGTTTTACATTAATGAAAAAAAGAAAGATTTACAAACAATCGAGATTCACCCCCCTTCTATCGGTATTCTATGATCCTACAACATCGTATTCAAACACTTGGAATCTAGGTTAAAATTATCCAACATTTTCTTGAGTCCCTCCACTTGACTTTTCAAGGTGGAATTTTCTTCCTCAAGTCTTTCAACTTGATTTGAAGTTCCCTCTTGAACAGGATTAGTTGAGAGATTCAAGTTAACTTGCTTCTTAAAGTGGTCTACTTCCTTAAGTAGCAAGTTAATCTGATTCTCAGATTTAATCAATTTCTTAAACAAACATTTAATTATTTTAAGCATTTGAAATTCTGAAAGGGAAGTCACCTCCTCTAGTTCTTCTGAAATAGATACGGAGTCGTGACTTCTCTTGGACTTGGACTAAGACTCGAAATTAGACTCGGATTCAGACTCAAACTCCTCGTTCCTTGCTATAAGTGTCAAGTGGCTTGATTGCTTTGGTTTTTTCGCATCTGACTCTTTCGAATATGATTCGTCCCAAGTGACCTTGAGTGCTTTCCTTCTTTTTGAAGACTTGGGCTTCTCTTCTTTTAGGTTAGGGCACTTATATTTGTAGTGACTCTTTTTGTTGCACTCGTAGCATGTTATCTCAGATTTTGTGTGGTTGAGGTATTTTGTACTTTCATCAGGTTTCTTTTGGTGAACATATTTTTAGTAAACATCTTTCATACCATTTTGATTGAATAAACATCTTTCATAACATTTTAACATTTGGACTTGGACTTAGCCTCCTTGCTCTTACTTTGATATGCATATAAGGCTATACCATTCTTGGTCTGACTAGAGTTAGTCTACTCATATAATTCTAACTCACAAAATAATTCATCTAATTTTATAATGGAACGATCTTTCAAAACCTTACAGATATCTACCATAGATGTCCATAGTGCATTTCGAGGGAAAGAGTTTAGAGCATACCTTATTATGTACCTATTTTTTAGTTGGTGGTCGATGAGGTGGAGTCCGTTAATGATGTCTCTGATTCTTGCATGTAGTTGAGTTGCGATTTCTCCATGTAACTTACTAATGTTAAATAATTGATTTAAAAGAATATCTCGCTTTGTTACCTTAGAGTCGTCAGTCCCTTTGTGTAACTTGACTAGTTAATCCCAAAGTTCTTTGGAATTTTCAAAGGCCCAACTCGATTGAGCTCTTTCTTTGTTAGACCACACTGGAGGCTATTCATTGCTTTATAGTCAATTTAAGCCTTTTTTTTCATCTCGAGATTCAACTTTTCAAATCTAGTGGTTTTCCATTTTCGCTCGGTGGCATGCACCCTTTTTTGATGTTGAACCATATGTCGATGTTGGATTTCAAGAAGCATCCCATCCTCTTCTTCCAGTAACTAAACTTTTCTCCGTAGAAGAGTGGTAGATGAACAGTGCTAGAATCTTGTTGGTGAGAACTCGCCATTCTTGCAAAACAAGATAAACTAAAATGAGATTTTCAAGACTTTGTCTTAGAATTAATAGTTATATGAAAACAACTAAGGTAAAGAAAAGGATTAAAAAAATAGTTAGAGAGACTATTAAGTCTTTTCAGAGTAGCTTTACTTTGATATTAATTGTTAGATCGTAATAGACGAGAGAGGGAAGAGGGAGAGGGGGGGCGGGGCGGGGTGAATCTCGTACATTTGAAAACTATTCATTACTTCAAACCAAATCAAAGTGTAGCAGAATAGAGAGAAGACACACACACAAACATAAATTCTTTTTACTTAGTTCGTAGTTCAGTGACTATTAATCCAAAACCTGCGATCCTTAATCTCTTCGATGGGTAATTCACTATAGCACTTTTCTCCAAAATCTTTTGGATAAAAGCAAACTAGTACAAGTCTTAAATTCGGTTAAATAAAAATCCTGTTGAGAAAGTTTCGGAGATTTTTCTTGAAATGAATTTATGATTATCGGATTGTTGGGTTGGATTCGGAGGGTTAGATTGTTTAAAAGCCAAAATATTTGGGGTGCGTGTGTAATAAGCTAAAGCCAGTGGATTGAGGGGCTTAAAACCCAACTGGAGGGGGCATGTTTAATAAGCAAAAGATGTAGGGGATTTTCACAAAATGACCCCTCCCTAAATCCTTCTCTGCTTTGCCATCTCCGCCCGCAACCAACTCGCGATCCTTCTGTGCGATCGAAACCACCACAGAGCAACCGACCTCTACTTCTTCCGCCGCTTCTTCTTCGTTCGACGCACACCCTGGTGGTCCATTCCCTCTCGATCGGTGTCTCTCGCAGTCGTTTCTCCCCAATCGGAAGGGATCTTCGGGAGTGGTCGAGCAAAGTGTTGTCAGCTACCGATGACCATTTCTTCGCAGGGGTCTAATGATGGCGTGGATAATCACGATAAGCTTTGATTACATCGATTTGGGAATCTGATCTCCTTGGATCAAACTGATGGGTCTGTTTTCTTCTGATCGCCGATGGCGATCTGGCTTGGATCTATGCCGGCCGAGCTACTTCCTTGCATTGGGGGGGGGGGGGGGGGGAATCTGGGCTGAAGATCGGGGAGTTCACTGGATCGGAGCTCCTTCTGTGTCCCAGCTGGATTTCTGATATCATCCGTTGGGCTGCGCCTGGTCAGTTCAGGTGAGTTATTGTTGTGTTGGGTTGTTGATTTCGGATTCTGTAGAGTTTCTTTCTGCTCAGATTTGGGTCCGAATGTTTAGATATGTGTAGATGTTTTGGGCGATCTTTTTGATAGCTGATGAAACCTTGCTCAATTAGCCGGTGAGTTTGGTTGTTTTGTTTTGGATCTAAGCTATGGGAGGTATGATGTTTTAGGGTAGATCAGTGTGGAGGAGGATGTATGTTAAGCTTGCTCTTGATTTTGGAGTTTTGTTGATCTGCCGATAGTTTCGTTTGGAGTTTAGCTAATTTAGGCGACCCTTTGTGCCAGGTGACACATAGGTATTGGCTTAATTGGTGGGATTGTATTGTAGATGGAGTTTTGAGTTGGTTGTGTGAGATTTGGCCGCAAGGTGTCCCAGCTAGAATGGGAACTCCAAGCAGTGAGGATCACTATTGGTGTGTGTATGTTGATTTCATGTGAGGTGCTTTTTGATTCAGATTGATTTTGGTATTTTGGATGTTGTGGAATTAGATGGGTAACTTTGACCATGTGGCCTTGAGGTTGTTTTTGCCGTGTACACCTTAGATCTTGGAGCTACTTGGTTAATAGATTAGGTTTAGCTGAGAGGATCACTTGGGTTATGTTTTGGTTAAGTCTAACTTGAACCGTGATTCAAATTAATCAGGAAATAATCACTAATTAAGACTAATTAGTGATCATTACTCTTGGGGATGATTCAATTAGGATTATAGTCATGCTTAGCTAATTATCATATATTATAATAGCTAAAACTATGTCATTTGATACAGGACACTGATTTACTATTGGACACCTGGACGGGGGTTCTTTTCATATATAGGCTTCTTCTCTGGAGGCGGGTATCTTTTACTTGTTTTCGTAGATACTGTTTTTCTTATGCTTCGCTTTTTATGGATTGTAGTAGGTTTATTACCTTATATCAGCTCTTGTTTATCTCTGCTTGACACTTAGTTGCTTGTCCCTGAGATAATCATGTTATATCAATATAGTCTCGATTTTGATACTCATACTCTATAGAGTGCACACGTATGATCGTGTACGTAAAAGTGGTTGTATGTCATATTATACCTTGTATTGAGTTGATTACTAAATATATTTTAGTTGTACACCTATGTACATGATTGTTAGGTCATGATACATGATTCAGACTTGTGCATGCCCAATGACAGTTTGGATGATTATCTAGTGGGTGTTGTGTTGATTAGTATCATGCACAATCCTCACATGGTTGCATGTTGACGATCATCAACTCTCTTATTGTCTGAGCCCGTCGTAAGTCATATAAGTTCTGTTCACTTAGCTACTCAGGGATTAATGGTTGTCGGAGAGTGTGTCAAGCTATCCAGTCGTGTTGCCCTCGATCATTATGGGGTAGTAGTAGATCGAAGCTATGTGCAGACTGTAAACCCCCTCTTTGTTATTACAAGGGGTTTTAGAGCGGTGCTCCTCCATCTCTCGGGATAGGATTATGGTACTCTGCTTGCATCCTGTCCACTCGGCCAACCGGAGCAGTGGTAGTAGAGTGCGTACAATTATCATAGCCCTACTCACTTGGCTACACATTTGAGATGTGATAGTGGCTTGACTGGTGTTAGGGGCGACTCATGACATTGCATCATGTACATATAATGCATTATTATATTTGCTTGTGCTTACTGCATTTGGTTGAGCTATGATTATTGCATATGGTTGACATGCACAAACATGTGGTATATTGCATATGGTTATGTGACCTTGCATTGCTCATGTGGTACGAAATTACTGGTGGAGGGTTTTTCGGGCTTTCTGATCTATCACCCTGCAGGATGGACTGATTCTGGTATGTACATGCATTTAGTAGTTTAGTACTATACTATGTTATTCTTATGAGGCTGTATCTGGTTTGATTCTATACTGATTGATTTACCTTATTTATCGCCATGCATATCAATCTCTATACCTATTGAGTTCGCTTGAACTCACCTCCGTTTGCTATATTTTTACTTCTAGGTTGACATACTTGGAGTTACCAAGAGAGGACCCAGCGGGTAGTACCTACACGCCCTGATTTTGGTTTTGTATTTGGGTGACATTATTGTATTGATTTCCTTTTTACTCGAGACTAGCTTGTATTATGGATTGTATGTGTTGGGACCGGGTGCATGTTGACATGGATGCGGGTTCGTAATTTTAAAATTAATTACGTGTAGCAGAAGGTTTAGCATAAATAATTTCTCAAATTATTTAACCACACATCTAAGCATGCAACTTTATCTAGTGTAGACTTGATCATATATTTAAAATTTTGCAGAAATGTAAACTAATTTACGTATTACCTCGCGAAACTCGAAGGAAGGGACTAGATCCAACCGTAAGCGTCCCTCGAAAGCTCCGCCTCTATTCGCGTCCACGCCGAGTATCTTCGGGATGACTTCGCAAAGCCACGAGTTTCGTGTTCTCGAGAACTACTAGATTCTCCGAGAACGCGACAAAAAAACCAAGAGAGAAGTAATCACATCGGAAAAACTCACCACCAAGGTTGGATGGAATCACAATTCTGGCGAGAAGGAGGAAGATGACTTGCGCCCAATCCCAAGGTGATGATGGCCGGAGAGGAAGATCGTCCCAACGGAAGAACTTCGTCGCCTCGGTGCTTCTCCTTGTGCTACCGGCAAGAAGAAGGGAGGAGAGGCTTATGGCCGGCCAAGAGGAAGAAGGGAGGAGAGGGAGAGAGCCCAAGCAAGAATACTTTGATTGATTTCCAAGCCTTGCCTTGGGTCCTTTATATAGTGGCATCTCAACCGCCAAGTCTCTTTTTTCTTATGGAATAAATTTTCATAAGAAATTTATCATATAAATTTTCTATGACTTATTCCATCATGCCAAATTTTATCATATTTTAATTTATGATAAAAATCAACCAAGTCTCTTTTTTCTTATGGAAAGAAATTTCTTATCATGGTAAATCAATCCATGATTGATTTTATAAAATAAAATAAACCAATCCATGGTTCATTTTAATTTTCATGAAAAATAAATTTCTTTATATAAATTTCTTTATCATGGTAAATCAATCCATGATTGATTTTATAAAATAAACCCATCCATGGTTCATTTTAATTTTCATGAAAAATAAACCAAACCTTGGTTTATTATATAAAAAATTTATATCATCCATAATTTTATAAAACAAACCACACTTGGTTTATTTTATAAATTAAACCGAAACTTGGTTCTCTCCCTTTGTTGTGGCCGTCCAAGCAAAGAGGGTGGGGACCCTCTTTGGTCGGCCTATCCAAGCCACGCCCCAATGAATTAAACTCATTTAATTAATCTATTAAGTCTTTAAAAGACTTAGCCATTTTACACTTCCGATGCGTCTCTGAAAAATTCAGATTCGACTTATCGTTTGGCTCAACCAAACCTAATCTCTCTTGATTGGAAAATCTAATTTTCAACTCGTTTTAATTCCCTCGGATTACTCGTAGTGCGTGTGACTAAATAGGCTTTCGATTTATGTTGGCCGTCTATAATTAACCAATAATAGAACGATCATGAGTGACACCTAGTAGTACATCATGATCCCCAATTAATCGAAAGATCAACGGTTGACCTTAGAAATAATTCTGAAACCCTTCAGCAGCTATAATGAATTGTGCCCCATTCCCTTCACCATCTTATACCCACTTGATTCAGGACATGGTCTATGTGTGTCAGTCCCCACTAAGCTGACTACGTCACACCTAGCCCAAGTAACATTTTCTCGTCCTACGGATTCTAATTACTCTCATGTATTTAAGAGATTCATACTCTGAACATGTCATGCTCTGGCCAGAGGCTTCGAGTAACAATCCGACGATAGGCCTTGGGTATACATCTCCTCGCAAGGAGTGGTGAATCCTTTGTAGGCTGTTCAAACATCTTCGGGCACTTCGGCTTATACCCAATCATCCTGGGTCCACACCTCCTTGGAGATGCTTGCTTAAGATGTCAAAGTATAAGTCTCCATGACCAAGATGACTTGAACACCGCAAGTCAAAGGAACATCGCACTTAAGCTGCAGTAAGAACTTCATTGACATATCTATATGTAGACTACCATATGAAGATTTACAGTCAGTCACTCCAATGAACTAGTTCCCTTAACTAGCATTCATATTTATCTCCGGACATCCCAATGTCACCAGCCAATGAGAATCAGCTGATTAGAGAATAACCCATGCTAGTCTCAACAAAATTGATAGTGTCCGTATTTATCAATTCATCGACTAGGGACAATTTCAATATTTCACAATTGCACATGTAGAGATAATCACTAGTTGTGAATTCATCACAAATTTTCTCGTGCTGTGAATTGTATTGCGGACATTCAGTAAATGATTTTAAGATCTCAATCAAATACATAAACATGTATACTCAAATAGTAAATATTCATTTATTAAAATAAATAATTACAATCATAAGACGATTGCCTTAGGACAATTTTCTCATATCATTAACAAACTCCCACTTGGCCTAATGCCAATCGCTACGGTACCCAATACCACAGGCTCTAGCATGACCCTCAAACTTGCTTTGAGGCAAGATCTTAGTTAAAGGATCCGCTAAATTCCTTTCAGCGAGAATTTTCTCAATTTGTATATCATTCCTACTTATAATCTCTCTGATCAGATGATAGCGGCAAAGCACATGTTTGGATCGCTGATGAGACCTTGGTTCCTTCGCTTGTGCAATAGCTCCATTGTTGTCGCAATAAACCGATATTGCTTCATCAATGGTTGGAACCACACCAAGTTCTGAGACAAACTTCTTGATCCAGACTGCTTCCTTTGCTGCTTCCGAAGCTGTAATATATTCCGCTTCCGTGGTAGAATCTGCTACGGTGTCTTGCTTGGAACTCTTCCAACTTATTGCGCCTCCATTCAAAATAAATACGTATCCGGACTGAGATTTGGAGTCATCCTTATCTGTTTGGAAACTGACATCTGTATACCCACGTATTACCATATCACCTTCTCCATATATTAGGAACACATCCTTAGTTCTTCTTAAGTACTTGAGGATTGTCTTGACTGTTGGGACCGGGTGCATGTCGACAAGGATACGAGTTCGTAAAATTCAAAATTTTTCGTGCAGCGGAAGAGTTTGCATAAAATAATTTCCTAAATTATTTTAACTTCGTATCTAGCATGCAACCTTACATTGTGTTGACATAATTATAAAATAAAACTTTGCGGAAAAGTAAACAAATTTACCAAGTACCTCTCGTAACTCGAAGTAAGGGACGAGATCCAACCGTAGCGTCCCTTGGAAGCTCCGCCTCTATTCGCGTCCACGCCGAGTTCTCTTCGGGATGACTTCGCAAAGTCACGAGTTTTGTGCCGACGAGAACTACTAGATTCTCGGAAGGCACAACTAGAAGAATAAGAGAAATAATGGAAAAACTAACCAACGAAGTAACGGAATCGTATTCCGGGAAGAGAGGAGTCGCTATCCGCTTCTTCTTCTTCGTGTTCGGGTTCTCCTTCTTCTTTAATGCTCACGGCACCACCTCCTTGGTTGTGGTTGGGCGCCGGCCCTAGAGGAGCTAGGGTGCGCCGGCCCTAGAGGGAAGAAGAAGAGGAGGAGGAGAGGAGAGATTAAGAGAAAGAGGGAGAGAATAATTAATCTCTTAATTAATTGATTGGAATAAGGGCTAGCCTTTGGTTCCTTTATATAGTAGCAACTCCTTTGCTAAGTCTCCCTCTAAACTGAATTAACGGAATTAACGGAATTAGTTATAAGAAATTTATCTTATAAATTTTCTTATTAATTATTCCGTTTAAACCGAGTCTTTATTATAAACCAATTTATAATAAAACTAATTCTTCTTCTCTTTTAAATTATGGAATAAATTTTTATAAGAAATTTATAAACTTTCTTATTATGGAAAAATCAATTCATAATTGATTTTATAAAATTAAAATAAACAAATTCATGGATTATTTTAATCTTCCATAAAAGAATAAATTTCTATAAATTTTATTTATATAAATTTCTTTATACAAATTTATTTATTCATAATTTATAAAACAAATCACACTAGATTTATTTTATTAATTAAACCAATTAAATTGGTTTAATCTCCCTTTAATGGCCGGCCACCACAAGGAGGGTTAGCACCCTCTTTGGCCGGCCAAACCAACCCGAACCGGTCGCGAATTAAACTCATTTAATTCGCCCAAAAAGCCTTCAAAAGACTTAGCCATTTTTAGCTTCCATTGCGCCTCTGATTAACTCAGATTCGACTTATTTCTCTTGATCGGAAAATCCAATTTTCAACTCGTTTTAAATCCCTCGGATTACTCGTAGTGCGTGTGACTAAATAGGCTTTCGATTTATGTTGGCCGTCTATAATTAACTAATTATAGAACGATCATGAGTGGCACCTAGTAGTACATCATGATCCCCAATTAATCGAAAGATCAACGGTTTGACCTCAGAAGAAATTATTCTGAAACCCTTCAGCAGCTCTACTAAATCGTGCCCCATTCCCTTCACCACCTTATACCCACTTGGTTCAGGACACGGTCAATGGTGTCAGTCCCCACTAGGCTGACTACGTCACACCTAGCCCAAGTAGTGTCTTTCTCGTCCTTTGGATTTCTAATTACTCTCATGTATTTAAGAGACTCGCACTCTTAACATGATATGCTCTGGCCAGAGGCTTTGAGTAACAATCCGACGATAGGCCTGGGTATACATCTCCTCGCAAGGAGTGGTGAATCCTTTGTAGGTTGTTCAAACATCTTCGGGCACTTCGGCTTATACCCGATCATCCTGGGTCCACACCTCCTTGGAGATGCTTGCTTAAGATGTCAAAGTATAAGTCTCCATGACCAAGATGACTTGAACACCGCAAGTCAAAGGAACATCGCACTTAAGCCGCAGTATGATCTTCATTGACATATCTACATGTAGATTCCATATGAAGTCTTACAGCTAGTCACTCCAATGAACTAGTTCCCTTAACTAGCATCCATGTTTATCTCCGGACATCCCAATGTCACCAGCCAGTGAGAATCAGCTGATAGAGAATAACCCATGCTAGTCTCAACAGAATTGATAGTGTCCGTATTTATCAATTCATCGACTAGGGATATTTCCAACTTCACATTTGCACATTTAGAGATAATCACTAGTTGTGATCCCATCACAAATTCTCTTATGCTGTGAATTGTATGCGGACATTCAGTAATGAGTTTAAGATCCCAATCAAATACACAAACATGTATACTCAAATAGTGAATTATCATTTATTAAAATAAATGTTTACATCATAAGGCGATTGCCTTAGGACACTTCTCTCATATCACTAACAAACTCCCACTTGGCCTAATGCCAATCGCTACGGTATCCAATACCACAGGCTCTAACATGACCCTCAAACTTGTTTTGAGGCAAGGCCTTAGTTAAAGGATCCGCTAAATTCTTTCAGTGGGAATTTTCTCAATTTGTATGTCATTCCTACTTATAATCTCTCTGATCAGATGATAGCGGCGAAGCACGTGTTTGGATGCTGATGAGACCTTGGTTCCTTTGCTTGTGCAATAGCTCCATTGTTGTCGCAGTAAACCGGCACTGCTTCATCAATGGTTGGAACCTCATCAAGTTCGAGACAAACTTCTTGATCCAAACTGCTTCCGTGGTATAATCCGCTACGGTGTCTTGTTTGGAACTTTCCAACTTACTGCGCCTCCATTCAAAGTAAATACGTATCCAGACTGCGATTTGGAGTCATCCTTATCTGTCTGGAAACTGGCATCTGTATACCCACGTATTATCAAATCTCCTTCTCCATATATTAGAAATACATCCTTAGTTCTTCTTAAGTACTTAAGGATTGTCTTAACAGCCGCCAATGATCCATTCCTGGATCAGATGGTATCTGCTTGTGACGCTCAGAGCATACGATACATCGGGCCTAGTACATAACATAGCATACATGATAGATCCTATTGCGGATGCATAGGGAATCTTATTCATGCTAATCCTCTCGTCTTCTGTGCGCGGACACATAGACTTCGAAAGGTTGATCCCATGCCTGATGGGAAGGTAACCTTTCTTGGATTCCGACATGCTAAACCTTTTAGCACTCGGTCTATATATGTAGACTGCGAAAGACCAAGCAACCGTTTTGATCTATCTCTATAGATTCTAATCCCAAGGATATAGGTTGCTTCTCCCAGGTCTTTCATGGAGAAAGTTTTGGACAACCAAATTTTAACTGTCTGTAAAACTGATATATCGTTTCCTATAAGTAAGATGTCATCGACATACAATACTAGGAATACGACTGCACTCCCACTAACCTTCTTGTACACACAAGGTTCGTCAGGATTTTGTGAGAAATCAAACTCTTTGATTGTCTCATCAAAACGGATGTTCCAGCTCCTAGATGCTTGCTTTAGTCCATATATGGATCGTCGAAGCTTGCATACCTTGGTTTTATCAACCGATGTGAAACCTTCAGGTTGTATCATGTATACATCCTCAAGAGGTTTCCATTAAGGAAAGCTGTTTTCACATCCATTTGCCATATCTCATAATCATAATGAGCTGCTATGGCTAGGAGCATCCGAATGGATTTAAGCATAGCTACTGGCGAATAGGTTTCGTCATAATCAATCCTTGTTTTGACGATATCCTTTTGCCACTAATCTAGCCTTAAAGGTAACAACATTACCTTCCATGTCGGTTTTCTTCTTGAAAACCCACTTGCACCCTATGGGCTTAATCCCTTCAGGTGGGTTAACCAAGTCCCATACTTGATTTTCTACATGGAATCCATTTCCGACTTCATGGCCTCAAGCCATTTGTCCCTTTCTGAATTTTTCAGAACATCTTCATAACTGATAGGTTCGTCATCGCCAATGAGCAACACGTCGTTCGATTCACTTACGAGAAATCCGTATCTCTCTGGAATGTTGCGTGTCCTATCAGACCTACGAAGAGGTGGTGTAGTTTTAGGTTCAACTGATAGCTCATCACTATGAATTATCGGTTGTGGGTCTAGACTAGGTGTCTCTGTAATGTCTATTGGAGTTTCTTGAACTTCATCAAGTTCAATGCCACTCCCACTGTTTTCTTGTAAAAGAAATGCTTTTTCCAGAAATACAGCATGCCTTGAAACAAACACCTTTTGTTCCAAGGGATGATAGAATTGGTAACCCTTCGTTTCCTTAGGGTATCCAATAAATAGACATTTATCAGACTTAACATCCAATTTGTCTGATACAACCCGCCTCACATAAGCAGGACAACCCCATATCTTAAGGTGAGATAAGTGAGGTTTCTTACTATTCCATGTCTCATATGGAGTAGTAGAGACTACCTTGGTCGGGACTCTGTTTAGCAAGTAAACAGCTGTCTTTAGTGCATAGCCTCAAAAGGATTTTGGAAGAGTTGCATGATTCATCATAGACCTAACCATGTCCATCAAGGTTCGGTTGCGCCTCTCAGATACACCATTATGCTGTGGTGTATACGGCGGAGTCCATTGGGATAATATCCCATTGTCCCTAAGAT
This sequence comes from Boesenbergia rotunda, assembly GCA_024364735.1. Taxonomy (NCBI): domain Eukaryota; kingdom Viridiplantae; phylum Streptophyta; class Magnoliopsida; order Zingiberales; family Zingiberaceae; genus Boesenbergia; species Boesenbergia rotunda. The sequence goes on from JAGFNQ010009543.1 coordinate 43,651, forward strand.
AATCTTGGAACTCTTGACTTAAGTATTCACCACCCCGATCGGATCGAAGTATTTTAATACTTTTGCCAAGTTGTTTCTCTACTTCATTTCTAATCTTTGAATTTATCAAAAGCTTCAGATTTGTGTTTCATCAAGAACACATAACCGAATCGTGAGTGATCATCGATAAAGGTGATGAAGTAGTTATAGCCTCCTTGTGCTTGAGTTGACATTGGTCCGCATACATCGGTATGTATTAGACCAAGCAACTCTCCCACTGGATTACCTTTTCCGGGAAAGGGTAATTTGGTCATCTTGCCTTTTAAGCATGATTCGCATGTATCAAATGAACCGGGTTCAAATGATTCCAAAATTCCACATCGGTGTAATTCGGTCATGCGTTTCTTACTTACATGGCCAAGACGACAATGCCACGTGTAGGAGTCTATTCGATTATCTATTCGAGCACGTTTGTTGTTAACTTCGATATTGAAAACGTCACTGGATAAATCTAACGTGTAGATGCCATTGCACAAAGTTCCATTCCCATAAAGAACGCATTTAAAGTTATGTAACAACAATTGTTACTAAAAAGTTAAATGGTAACCTTTTTCATTCAAACATGAAATAGATAAATGTTCTTTATTAACGAAGGAACAAAATAGCAATTATCCAATTCTAAGACAAGTCCAGTCGGGAGCTTTAGCAAATATGTTCCGATGGCAATAGCAGCAACCTTTGCTCCATTTCCAACTCGCAAATTCGCTTCTCCCTTGACGAGCCTTCTTCTATTCCTTAGCCCCTTTATGTCATTACATATCTGTGAGCACACCCAGTATCAAGTACCCAGGTATTTGAGGAAATAGAGTGACATTCAATAACGAAGATACCTAAAGAAGATGGGGCATCGGATGCCTTCTTCTTCAAGGACTCAAGATAAACCTTGCAGTTTCTTCGCCAGTGACCCTCCTTGCCACAATGATGGCAAGTGTCTTTTTGGTTTTTTCCGTCTTTTTGGCCTTTTTTTTCTTTCCTTTATTCTGTTCTTTGGCCTTCCTCTTAGAACCTTTCTTCGAGGAACCAACTAACAGTACCGCTTTTTGATCTGCTTCACAGAAGGCTTTAC
>JAGFNQ010009544.1:0-19000 GCA_024364735.1 Boesenbergia rotunda
AACCTTGTTTTGATATTGGCAAAGGATTCAAAGTTAAGTTTGTTTGTGATCTAACAATGTTACTCAAGTGTGCAGAGACAAAGCCTAGCGAAGGACTGCTTAGGCAACCTGGCGAAGGACTGTCAGTATCCAAGCCCTAGCGAAGGACTGCTAGGCAACTGGCGAAGGACTGCCAGTATCCAAGCCCTAGCGAAGGACTGCTAGGCAACTGGCGAAGGGCTGCCAGTATCCAAGGCCTAGCGAAGGACTGCTAGGCGCCAGGCGAAGGACAGCTTGGGACTAAAGCCCTAGCGAAGGAATGCTAGGCACTGAGCGAAGGGCAGCTCGACATCCAAGACCTGACCAAGGACTGTCAGGTAAAAGTCCAACCAGAGGAACGGTTGGCATCAGGTAAATTCTCCCGAGAGGAGTAGGTGAGGGCGCGTTCCCCGTCGAGGGAACAGTAGGTGTCGGTTCGACCTAGGACTCCATTTTGGAGACCAAAGTCAGAACCAAGACAGCTAAGGCTGTATAAATAAATATTTTATTGCTACATTGTGTTTTGGACTAACCCTGGATGCAGGACCGAAGGAACGTGCGTCTGCAGCTCAGAGAGCCTCAAAGGAGTGAGGCAATAGCTGACCAGGGCGCCCGGAGTGTCCCGGGCGCCCCCAGGGTGCATACAAAACAACTCAAGAAAGAAGGGTTCGGACAGCTGCTGGGCGGGGCGCCCCGTGCTCCGGGTGCCCTCGCTGCTCCGGGCGCCCTGCTCCCGGGCGCCCCTGCGTCCCAGGGCCCCAGGAGCAACCTCGAACCAGAAGCCTTCGAAGCCAAGAGATAACGTTTGACCCGGTCAATCCGGGCGCCCGAGCCCCGGGCGCCCGGTCAAAGCGGATCCAGAGGATCAGACACGATCGAGACTTTGGCGGATCAAAGGACACGTGGGGGGGCCCCCGACATCCCTGGGCACCCCCAAACCCTATATAAAGGGCCCTCGACCAGGCTTTCAAACAACTGCTCTCTCAACGCCCCAACAATCTTCTACGCTCGTGCCTTGCTCCGGAAACACTCCAACTCGAGCCGACGACGTCCCGCTGCCCGAACAAGTCAACCACTCCGGACGTCGGTAACGAAGATCGAATTTTAATATTATTATTGTACTTATTTGTAATCAAATCTTTGTAAACAATTCTGCGCGTATATAGAATTGCCCAAAGTAAACGGTCAACGACCGTGGGCCTTGGAGTAGGAGTCGACACAGGCTCCGAACCAAGTAAATCGACTGTGTCTGTGTGCTGTTTATTTTATTTCCGCTGCGTACTTACTCTTACTTAAAATCCGAACGATTTCCGATATTCACCCCCCTCTATCGGTTTTCTCGATCCAACAAGTGGTATCAGAGTGGGGAAGCTCAAATTTGGTGCAACCACCAATTTGAGAGTATTTTCGGATTTTACAAAATAGTTTTAATTTTTTTTAATCTTTTTCTTTGATTGAGGTTGGTGCAACACCACTCAATCTCGTTCGCCCTTTATTTTCAAATAAATAATATCTATGGGTGGATTTAAAAAATTCTTACGCCTTTTTCAATTTTTAATTTTCAGTTTTTTACCATAAGTTAGAATTGATAAAACGAACAATTTTTGAAAATTTGTCATAAATTTTTTTATTATTATTTTAATATTTTCCTCGAAATTCGTGCTATCTTAATTCGAGCAAATTCTATTTAACATTAAATTTTTAATTTTTCATCATTAATCTGAATTGACAAAAATTAATATTTTCAAAAATTTGTCAAAAATTGTTTTTATTATTATTATTCTGCCTCGAAATTCGTGCAACATTTATTTTGGGTTATTTTTTCCCTTCTCCCGCACTACTAATCCCAAGACCAAGTCTTGGCATATCTCTGTTATTTCTCTTGTATACGAGGTTTAAATTAAATGGCAACCAAGAGTGGAATAGTGCCGTCCACCGCTATTCTCCGGCGAGAACTTCACTTATTGGAAAAGTCAAATGGAGTTCCATCTGAAGGCCATATGGAATATGGATGATCATTCAAACAGGGTTCTCCCTTCCTACAGAAGATGGACAATCAATTGCGTGGGACAAACTGGATGAACCAACGCTCAACCAAATTGAGACAGATGCAAGGGCAACTGCAATTCTTCAGTGTGGTCTAACCAACGAACAACTCAAGCTAGTCGGTTCATTTGGATGTGCTAAAGAGATGTGGGAGAAGCTAATCAACCTACACGAAGAGAGCTCGAATATTGAGGTCTTTGAAGGAGAGATGTTCGAATCATCGGACGAATCAAATGAAGAAGAAGATCAAGTAAGCAGTCTTGCACTCTCGGTCCAAGCACAAACAGCCGAGTCAGAGTCTGAACCCGAATCCAAGCCAGACTTAGAAAACGAATTAACTGAGACGGTAATTGATTTTAAATTCTTTTCAAAATTAGAATTAAATAATCAAACTGATACTATAATGGTCGAGGAAGGTATAGTTTTTATTGCAGGGAAAACTCCAAGAGAACCACCAAAGAAGAAGATTCAACCTGTACCTGAGTCCAACTCAGACTCAGAATTTGACGACAAAGAAAGAGATCGAACCAAACCGGTCCGATCAGCTCGTGATCACTACAAGATGCTAAAGACACAAAAAGGAAAGACGGCAAGTATCAAGGGGGAGATTCCCAACCGGGAATCAAAAGGTAAATTTACAGAATTTAAAAAACCATTATTTATCTCAAACAACGTAATTAATTCATATAAATTTAATATGTTAGAAAATTTAATTCATAGTCTTGCTAATTTTGAAAATCCGGAGTATTACTCTAATGGTGATCTTACTTAGATAATTGTTTGCTTTAATTGTATGTTTCTTTTTATGTTTTTTTTGCTTAAAATTAGGATTGTTTAGTTTAAGGACTAAAGGTTTAACTGAAATTTGAACAACATAGTATTGGGTGGCGGTGAGATGATAGTACGTTAGGGAAGCCAATTCTAATAAGATCAAGTTTACTTGGTCTCTTTAGACTGGTGAAACTAGCCGAAGCTACCGATCCAAGACCCAAACTAGTTAGACCAGAATTTACCAATAAGTAATTTTGAAGATGAAATTTCACTAAAAGGCTTTGTCTAGGAAAGGGTGGATAATTCCATAAGGCTACGGCCAAAGAAGGCCTAGTGCCTCGCCAAGACCTGGAAGCCAATTTTTGAAATTTAAATTCAATTTACTTTTTGTTAAATTCGAATCTAACACAAATTTTTAGTTAATTTTAGACTCAAATATCTCTTTTCAAAATAAATTGGGTTTAAAAATTAATTTAACTTTTCAAAATTAATCATGACCATTTCAAAATAAATCTTTTTATTAAAATATGCATCTCACAAAACAGTTAAGGATATCCTGTTTTGTCACTTAGAAATGGGTGAGATGCTTAGGACCTAAAAGTTGAGTCGAACCCAACCAACTAAATCAAATTCAAACTCAAATTAATTTAATTAAATCAATTAAATTCAATTAAATCTTAATTAAATCAATTAAATTCAAGTAAATCTTAATTAAAACAATTTAATTCAATCAAATTCAAAATAATTCATAATAATTCAATAAAATTCAACTTAATTACTCTTAATTATTTCAAACTCAACTTAATTATTCTCAATTAATCATACTCAAAATTCAATTTAATTACTGTCAATCATTAATCTTCAAAATTAAAATATTGGTCTCACAAAACCCATAAGGTTAACATGTTTGATCATGTAGAACTGGGTGAGACATCTAGGACCTAAAAGCATGAATCACTATCCTTTAAAATAAAAAAAATGGGTTCAAAAGGTATTCAAAATTATCTCCATTTTTTTTTACTCTATTTACTGTACCCTACTTTTTCAACTCTAACAGTTTTTTTTCAAAATATTGAATTTCATGTTAAATATCACAATAGACTTACTTTAAAGAGAATCTAGGGCTTGGTCTGATTTAGTCATTAACTTGATCAAAATAGTCAACCCTAGTCCTCATAGTCAAACCTGGTCAACACTGAAGTCCCTTAAGGAACTTAGATAAAACACAGACTGTGTCAGATACAGGGGGAGTTATTTTTTTTAATACTTTTCAAAAAATTCAATTGCTTCTCAAAAACCTTATGCTCTAAATCTTATTATCATGTCGATAAGGTTTTCAAAAAGTGATTCAAAAACCTTCGAATACTACTATCTGTTTGAAAATTATCATTTCAAAATATTTTTTTCGAAAACTATTTTCAAAAACGTATCTCCTTGAAAGTTATCCAAAGTTATTCTTTTGATTTTAATAAACCCTAAAGACACAGAGGAAGGTCCACTTCATGATCTATAAGGACTCCTAGGATGTGTCAAATTTAGGGGGAGTGTGAGTCAAAAGAAGAATTTCTGAAATTTTTTTTGGTAATTATTTGTTTTGAAATTGTTAGATAAATTCCTTTGATCTGAACTAAACCCTAAAGACTTAGAGGAAGAATACTTGTGGTCAACAAGCTTCCGAGGACTATATCAAATTTAGGGGGAGGTTAAATTAAATGAATTGTTGAACATTTCAAAATAATATGTTTTAATACATTAAGTTTTCAAAATTCTTTTGAAAATACAAGTAATTTGCCTTTAAAAATATGGTTTAGTAAATCATTTTTGAAATACCTTTAGAAGTAATATTTGCTTGAATCTTGAGAATTTTCAGGACACTTAGGAAAATGTCCTTGTAGTTAACAAGGGTTCCTAGGATTGTGTCAAACTGGAAAAGAAATCTAGTCAAGCAAATTATTATGTTTTCAAAATAACATTAATTTTTTCTCAAAATATTATGTTTAAAAGTACTCATAATCTTCAAAAAGTACTTCTATTTTTCAAAGTATAATGTTTTGAAAAGTACTAATACTTGTAAAGGCAATAGTGTTCTAAGTGCATGAAGTTTCTAAAAGACTTGCCTACAAATATAAAATATTTTTTTGTGGAGTTTTGTTGATGCAGTTATAGTTTTGTGCTATACTTTCAAGAATTATGCTAAGTATTTTTATGTTTTCAAAGGCTCTGATACATAAATTTTTTTTAAATCTTCTTTCAAAAAGTTCCTTATTGATATATAGCAAGGAGAGAGAAAATTTTAAATATTATCTTGTTTTTACTAAGTATTTTTATGTGCTTTAAAATTGGTCTAAGTATCTTCAAAGTACTTTCAAAACCTCTAAAAGCATTAAGTACATTTATTTTGAAATTTTTTCTAAGCAAAATCATTCTTAGTAAACAAATGTTTCTAAGCAAAAATTCTATGTTTCAGGAAAAACTTGTCTATTTAAAGATTTTTCCAAGTAAAAATGGGTTTTAATACACAAAATATGTTCCAAGGAAATTTCTCATTACTTAAAGTTTTTTCTTGAAAACTATATTTTTTAAACTCTCTTACTTAAATTTATTAGATACCTTGTTCGCCCATGTATGTTTTTTGATATATGTCAAAGGGGGAGGAAAAGTCAAAGTTAAGGGTTAAAGGTCAAAGTTAAGGGTTATAACACAAGTATTCAGGGATTTAGGGGGAGTATAATTTTTTTTAATCTACACTTATACTGTTCATACTCCATCATTTCATAACTGTTATATGTTTATACTTAACTTTGAATTGTGTTGCCATAAATCAAAAAGGGGGAGATTGTTGGTGCAGGAAGCACCATATCGAACCTTGTTTTGATATTGGCAAAGGATTCAAAGTTAAGTTTGTTTGTGATCTAACAATGTTACTCAAGTGTGCAGAGACAAAGCCCTAGCGAAGGACTGCTAGGCACCTGGCGAAGGACTGTCAGTATCCAAGCCCTAGCGAAGGACTGCTAGGCAACTGGCGAAGGACTGCCAGTATCCAAGACCTAGCGAAGGACTGCTAGGCGCCAGGCGAAGGACAGCTTGGGACTAAAGCCCTAGCGAAGGAATGCTAGGCACTGAGCGAAGGGCAGCTCGGCATGCAAGACCTGACCAAGGACCGTCAGGCAAAAGTCCAACCAGAGGAACGGTTGGCATCAGGTAAATTCTCCCGAGAGGAGTAGGTGAGGACGCGTTCCCCGTCGAGGGAACAGTAGGCGTCGGTTCGACCTAGGGCTCCATTTTGGAGACCAAAGTCAGAACCAAGACAGCTAAGGCTGTATAAATAAATATTTTATTGCTACATTGTGTTTTGGACTAACCCTGGATGCAGGACCGAAGGAACGTGTGTCTGTAGCTCAGAGAGCCTCAAAGGAGTGAGGCAATAGCTGACCAGGGCGCCCGGAGTGTCTCGGGCGCCCCCAGGGTGCATACAAAACAACTCAAGCAAAGAAGGGTTCGGACAGCTGCTGGGCGGGGCGCCCCCGTGCTCCCGGGCGCCCCCGCTGCTCCCGGGCGCCCCCTGCGTCCCGGGCGCCCCCAGGCGCAAACCTCGAACCAGAAGCCTTCGAAGCCAAGAGATAACGTTTGACCCGGTCAATCCGGGCGCCCCGAGCGACCCGGGCGCCCCGGTCAAAGCGGATCCAGAGGATCAGACGTGACCGAGACTTTGGCGGATCAAAGGACACGTGGGGGGCACCCCCGACATCCCGAGCGCCCCCAAACCCTATATAAAGGGCCCTCGACCAAGGCTTTCAAAACAACTGCTCTCTCAACGCCCCAACGATCTTCTACGCTCGTGCCTTGCTCCGGAAACACTCCAACTCGAGCCGACGACGTCCCGCTACCCCGAACAAGTCAAACCACTCCGGACGTCGGTAACGAAGATCGAAATTTTAATATTATTATTGCACTTATTTGTAATCAAATCTTTGTAAACAATTCTGCGCGTATATAGAATTGTCCAAAGTAAACGGTTAACGACCGTGGGCCTTGGAGTAGGAGTCGACACAGGCTCCGAACCAAGTAAATCGACTGTGTCTGTGTGCTGTTTATTTTATTTTCGCTGCGTACTTACTCTTACTTAAAATCCGAACGATTTCCGATATTCACCCCCCCCCCTCTATCGGTTTTCTCGATCCAACAACCTCCCTAGGTGGTAAATCCACAATGGCAAGACCACACTGGTTTACCTCCGGTGCTTCTTGACCTACAACTCTAACCTTCTTGATTTTATATACTTTTTCCTTGACTAAATCTTCTTCTTTCCTTTAATTTGCCTTTCCTTGCCATTTTTGGCCTTCCCTTTGCTATAATCATATGTCATCCTTGCATATGACTTTCTACTATCATTTGATCTCCTAGATTGATATCCTAGACCCGACCTATCAGTTTCGAGCTGTTGACTCCTTGACACCATGTCTAAGCCCCTAGATCCACTAATGAGTCTATCTAGGATTTTCTCCAATTTATCAAGTCTTGTCCTCAAAGCTTGATTTTCCCTTTCTAGGTTCTTCACCTTAGTATTCCCAGGACCACTTTAGACATTCCTAGATCTACCCATTTGCCTAGGCATGTGTCTCCCTTTCTTAGGGTTAATGCCTTGGTCCTTAAGTCTAAAAGTTCTAGATTGATCATGATACGTGAATTCCTTAGAATTTTGGCACACAATAGTAACTCTATTTTTATCATGATACTTGAAACCAAAATTACGCAAAGGCATGCAATTTTCATTATTTCTAGCACACATAGGAAAATTTGAAACATTTTTAAGGTTAGGAATTACCTCCCTTACCCTTGTAGCTCCCCCTTGATGTTAGCTTTTCTTCTTTTCTTCTTTTTCCCACTTTCTCAAATGCTCCAATTTCTTGAGCTCTCCTTTTCTTGGACATTTGGTGTGATAATGCCCTAGCTCTCCACATGTGAAGCATCTAATGTGCTTCTTCCCTTCCTTTTCCCTATAACCCATATTAGATTTCAACGGAATTAACTTGGGTTTAGGGTTTACCTCCTTTTTACCTAATGGGCACTTGACCTTGTAGTATCCCCTTTTGTTGCATCCAAAACAAATGATGTGGTCTTTTGTCCTTGTTTTGGTGGAGGTTGAGGCTTTTTCTTGCCCCGGTATTGAAACGGGTCTCTCCTCCCCCTCAATTCTTGAAGTGGAGACCTCCTCTTCTTCCCTTGATGAAGTGGATGATCTTTCACTCTCTTGTGCCACTTCACTTGAAGATATGGATGAATTTTCACTTTCTTCTTTCTCTTCTTGGGCCATTGAACTTATTTCCTTTGGCTCCTCCATTATTTGAGCTTGTGTAGGGTTTCCATGAAATACTCCCATCTTGTTCTATAACTTATGTGCATTTTTATATTCACCTACACCACTCAAAACATTGTTAGGTAAAATATTAAGTAATATTCCAATTACCTTCTCATTTGTCTTCGATTGTGCTTGTTGCTCCTTGGTCCAATATCTTGGTTGGAGCCTTTTTTCATGTTTATCTCTTGGAGTTTTGAATGACCCTTCTAGTACCATCACGCAATCCCAATCCATGCCAAACCACGTCTTCATCCGCATCTTCCAATAGTCGAAATCCTCGCGATCATAGGGAGGTGGAACGTTGATGTCATCACCCAACTTTTCTTCAATCGTCATCTCCTCTAGCTTTTTGCTCTCTTGGCAGTTAGTCCATAGACGAACGAACCTTCGCTTTGATACCACTTGTTAGGATCTTATCGTTAAGCTAGAGGGGGATGAATAGCACTTTTCGATTTAATCTTCCTACAATGGTTAGTGTGCAAGCGGAATAACAAAACTAAAACCTATTACACAAGAAAGACACACCTATTTACGTGGTTCGGAGATGAAACTCCTACTCCACGGCTGTCTGTAAGGTGGATGATCCCGATCCTTCGATGGATGATTCCCCGGAGCACCTCCGGCTAGCTCTTGTCGCTCCTTGTGGGTGGAGAAACCTCCCTACAAACCTTAGACAATCCCTGAGCACTGTAGGCTACTAATCAGCTTTAACCAAGCAAGTTTCGCCAAGATGAAACAGCCTTAAACGAGCTCCCTTAAATAGAGCTTGAAGCTGAGAAGACCACTACCAGTCGATGGGTCCCACTTAGAGTCGACTGTTACAACCAAACGTTTAAATTTTCAAGTGCCATTAGTCGACTGGTCCATGGGCAGTTGACTGACTTTTCTGTGGACTTTATCAGTCGACTGCCCTGGCACCAGTCGACTGGTCCACCCTTACACCTAAGGTTTCCCTTTCCCGAGTACACTTCTCTCAGCACTCGAACCCTAGGATTTCCCGAGTACATTTCACTCAGCACTCATACCCTCACGACTCAGCTGACTCTTCTTCCAGCAGCCTCGATCTGTTGCCTTCGCACCCTCTTCGTCTTCGGCTCCCGTCCCTCAAATGCGCACACAAGCCCTCGGCTTACCTTCATGCCATCCTTCACGCATGCCTCGAAGTCTGAGTCCCTCGGCTCATCGTTCCTGCTCTAGCAACCTCGATCTGTTGCTTTCAAGACCTCTTCGACTTTGCCCCTCGTCCCTCAAATGCACACACAAGCCCTCGGCTTGCCTTCATGTTATCCTTCACGTACGCCTCGAAGTCTGCTTCCCTCGGCTCATCGTCCCTGCTTTGTCCATGGTCCCTTGGATGCGCACACAAGCCCACGGCTTGCCTCCATGTCACCCTTCACCGTTCCTGAAGACATCCAACCAAGCCTATATGTATCCTGCAAACCTGCACACTCACATACACATATTAGATCACAATGAAACCCTAACTTAATCATATTGACACATATCAAAACTCATGATCCTCTAGATCATACTTGGGTCGATTGCCCCAACAGAAGATACCTCGCAACATCCTAGACTAGTTAGACCAGTGTTTTTTAAAGAGTAAAATAAAGGTATTATTTCTTTAAAAGGCTTTGTCTAAGGAAAGGGTTGATGATCCAATAAGGCTACGACCAAAGAAGGTCTATGTGCCTTGCCAAGACCTGGAAGTCGATTATTGAAATCTATTTTTAAGTTACAAATTGATTAAACTTGAATCTAACTCAAGGTCAACCAGTCTATAAATAAATTGAGGAAAATTATTTAAGCATCTCACAATACACCTATAAGGCAACCATGCTTGATTGTATTGAGACATTTAGAATGGGTGAGATATTAAGGATTAATCAATTGATAGATGTTTTTTAAAATGTTTTCAAAATCCTTAGGATATTTTTCTAAAAATCTATCTTTAAAATAATATTTCAACATATTAATGTTTTTATGGATTTCATGCTTGCCTGGTTGCTTAAATATATAATACATTTTCAAAATTATATCTTTTCGAAAAATTATTTGACCTACACTCTTAGACACAAACCTTTTAAGTCAACACTAAAGTCCCTTAAGACACTTAGATAGAGTCAGACGGTGTCGGGTTCAGGGGGAATAGTTTTTTTATTTTTTTTTTAATTCAAAAATTATTCTTTTTAAAAATTCAGATTTTTCAAATACCTTGTGGTTTAAAAATTATTATCATTTCAAAATGTGTTTTCGAAAATTGTCTCAAAAACTTATTTTTGTAACACCCAATAATTTTCATGAATTATTAGGAATTTTTCTAAATTTTTTGGCAATTTTTCGAAATAAAAATAAAAAGAAAAAGAAAAAGAAAAGGGTTGGGTGGAGGTTTGATCTCGCGACCACGCGACAAGCCAATCCTTAAGCGGATTCAGCTAGCTAGAAGGTTGGAGGGTATCAAGCACAAAAAAAAATGGATCAAAATTATGTTATAGGTAAGTAAGCCCTTTTCATGAAGAGATCTTTCAACTTCCGCTTAAGTTGCGTTAAATCCCCTTTAGGGATTGGCGTCGGCGTAAACAGGGGGCAAGGGAGGCTGCGAAAATAGGGAGAAAGCAAGGGTTTTCTTCCTCCTTCTTCTTCCTCTTAAGTAGAGAACCTAGGGTTCCTTCCCTAGGGCCAAGGAGTGAAGTTTCTCGCAAGGAAGAGAAAAGGAGTCATACGCTAGGATTTTACTATATACTTAGTGAGTTTTCTTCAAGCAAAGGGGGGTAAGTAGATCACTCACCTGCAATAGAAGTAGTTTCGTCATGTATTTCTCATTGTAGAACTAGGTTTTGTGATCTAAGTGCATGCTTTAAGACTATTTTAAATTGTGTGTTTAAGTTTCTCAAGAAGACATATTTCTTATTATAGAACTTCAACTTGAGTAGGTTTTATGTATGTGAATCAAAGCATGATAAGACCAAGTTCTTGAAAAGTTCCAAAAATGAGTTTTGTGTTAAGGGCATGCAAGGTGCTCGATGAAAGTTCCAAGTAAGAAATGTAAAGGTTTGTAGTGCCAAATTTATGGAAAAAGATGAGATAGCTTGATAAGGATAAACATTATGAGTAAGAAAGTATTTTACTTTTGTAAAGTGACATGTACCGGGCAAATGAGAGGCCCACAGAAAGTAGAAAGAAGCTCTAATAGGGTGCGGTGGCTAGCTACCCTGAAACCTATTAGGGATGCGCGCATTGGTACATTGATACCAGGTACAATGTCAAGGCCTAGAAAGTTGAGTATTATTTTGAAGTATATGAGTATATGTAAGTGTTTTCAGTTAAGTACATGTTTTGTTATGTATGTTAACATTGTTATGTTACAAGCATATTAAAAAGCAAGAGCAAGGAAGTTAGTGATTTAAAATATGGAAACGTATAAGTATCAAGTCTCAAAAGAAATCATGAGCATGTTAAGTTTGCAAGTGTTTTAATGTAAGTAAATATTTTCAAGCATGATTGAGCATGATAATTATATGAAAGTTCCCTTGTGCAAGTATTTCCAAGTGCATGTATTTTGAAGCGAGCATTCTTTGAAAAGAGCATGTTTGTCATTGATCGCATGGATTTGTGAGTTAGGATTTACTTACTAAGCGAATCGCTTATTAGTTGCATTTCCTTCTATTGCAGATAAAGGTAAAGAAAAAGCATAAGCTAAGGAGGCGAATGAGACTTGCATTGATGTTCAGTGGCGGCGGAACCATGGGAGAGATCTTTGGGTTAAGTCTTATAGAAACTTGTGGTTGGTGTTTTGGATTGGTAGAACGTAATGTTCTTGTTTAAACCTTGCATAGAGACAAAGTTGAGTACAAACTCTAGTATAGATTCCATATGTTTTGATAGTTTATTAAATTCCGCAGAGATCCTAATTTCAAGTTAATGGGTTTGTTTTGGGTTGCTAAGATGTTTATAAAACTAGTATAGAGTATAGATTTGAAGTTATTTATCTATATGCCTTGGAAGTGTATAAATTATGTGTTGGATCGAGAGAACCGATAGAGGGGGGGTGAATATCGAAAATCGTTCAGATTTTAGGATTAGAGCAGTTACGCAGCGGAATAAAACAATCAAACGCAAACACAGTAATTTTTTACTTGGTTCGGAGCCTAGGTCGACTCCTACTCCAAGCCCCACGGTCGTTGACCGTTTACTTTGGGCAATTCTATATGAGGCGCAATAATAGTTTACAAAGATTGATTTACAAATACAGCATAGTAAACTTAACAATTAAAAAGAGGCTCTTCTTTTACCGACGTCCGATGTAGGTTGACCTTTTTGGAGCAGCGGGACGTCGTCGGCTCGAGTTGGGAGGTTTCTGGAGCGAGGCGCGAGAGAAGAAGAGCGTAGAAGCGTTGATTGAAAGTGTTGTTTGAAGCTTGGGGTCGAGGACCCTTTATATAGGGCCTGGGGGCGCCCGGGACGTCGAGGGCGCCCCCCACATGGTGGTCGATCCGTCTCCAGCTCGGTCAACATCTGATCCCTTCAAACGCGGGATCAGGTTTGACCAGGGCGCCCGGAGCGCTCGGGGCACCCGCATTGACCTGGTCAAGCCTTCATCCTCTTGGCTTCGCGAGGGGGTGCTTCGGCAGCTGACACTGGGGGCGCCCGTGACAGGCGGGGCGCCCGCGACTGGCCGGGCGCCCGTGACAGGCCGGGCGCCCGCGACAGGCGGGGCGCCCGCGACAGGCGGGGCGCCCGGAGCATCCGGGGCGCCCGACATATAACTGTCGAGGCGTGTTTTCGCTCCTGCTGACTTGGGTTGACCTTGGGGGTGCCCGGAACATCCGGGGCACCCTGCTCAGCTTCTGCCTCACACCTTTGAGGCTCTCTGAGCTGCAGATACTCAGTCCTTCGATCCTGCATCTAGGGTTAGTCCAAAAAGCAGTATTATATTATTTTATACAGCCTTAGCTGTCTTGGTTCTGACTTTGGGTCTCCAAAATATAACCCTAGGTCGAACCGACGCCTACTATTCCCTCGACGGGGAACGCGTCCTCACCTACTCCTCTCGGGAGAATGTACCTGATGCCAACAGCTCCTTTGGTTGGACTTTTGCCTGGCGGTCCTTTGCCAGGTCTTAGATGCCGAGCTGTCCTTCGCCCGGTGCCTAGCAGTCATTCGCTAGGGCTTTTCACTCTGGCATTCCTTCGCCAGTGCCTAGCAGTCCTTCGCTAGGGCTTTATACTCTGGCATTCCTTCGCCAGTGCCTGGCAGTCCTTCGCTAGGGCTTTTTACTCTGGCATTCCTTCGCCAGTGCCTAGCAGTCCTTCGCTAGGGCTTTTTACTCTGCACACTCAAGTGACATATTAGATAACAAGTAAGACTTAACTTTTGAACCCTGTTGCCATTATCAAAACACAGGTTTGACTTTGGTGCTTTCTGCACCAACAATCTCCCCCTTTTTGATTTATGGCAACCCTAGTTCAAAAAGTTAAGTTTAATCAATGGCATAAAAATTTGTTCCCTCCCCCTGGAGGGAATCTCCCCCTAGATTTTCCAAAACTTCGTGGGGTTCTAAGTTTAAAAAAAAACTTTACTTAGAATGATTTTGCACTTTGAAAACTTAAGTTTAGGTACTTTGGAAATCTTTTGATAACTTAGGTTTTAAAAGTACATAGAGGAGTTTTTGAAAGCATGAGTTTAGAGTACTTACAAAAAATTTGAAGCCTTAAGTTTAAAGTACTCAAAAGTTTTGAAAACTTTAAGTTAAGTACTTAGTAGGATTTGAAAAAACTTTAGTAAATTTTTGAGATGCTTAAGTACTTTAGAAATTATTTTTGAAAAGCTTAAGTACTTAGAAATTTTTGAGAAGCTTAGAAAATTTTGAAAAGCTTAGAAAATTTTGAAAAGCTTAAGTACTTAGAAATTTTTGAAAAGCTTAGAAAATTTTTGGAACTTGATACTTTTTGAATAAAGGAGAGTTTTTGAAGAAATTTTGAGATAGAAAATTTTAAAAAAAAATTAAATAAACTCTCTCTTTTTCTATCTCTCCCCCTTTGCCATATATCAAAAAAACAGATAAATACAGCAGGAATTAAACTTCATCACTGAAATAAATTTCATAAGGAAAATATTTACATGATTTTGCTGTACTGAACCAATTCATGATAAGACTTAAACTAAATCAGTTGATTTTCTCTTGTAGGGACCTGTCTAACCCATTTAGCTACTTACTAACTGTTATAAACAGTAGTTTTTGCTAGAGTTAGTCAAGTTAAGTGTTTCTGTTCAAGTTAAGTGTTTCTGTTCAAGTTAACTTGACACTTAACTTGATTGCTGTGAAATTTGTATTTAGTGCCCTAATTATTGTAGATGCACTGACTTAAAGCATCTTGAATTAAGGCAAAGACGTAAGCATCTCAACCCTTTCTAGGTTATCAATCAAAAGTACCCTAAGGTGCTTGTGAGATGCTGACTTCTAAATCTATAGGTGCATGCAGTTCTAGGGTTAGGGCCTAGGCTAAGTCCATTTGCAAAAAAAACCTAGTTTTGAAAGGGGGTAGTTTTGAAATAAAACTAAGTCCAAAAAGATTTTAAAACAAACAAAAAAAACAACAGTTTTTTTTTAAAATTCTTCTAGAAACTAATTTTTTTTAAAAAAATAAAAGTAGAGTTAATCTATTCTACAGAGCACAATCCTAACTGCCTTCTTAGTGAGCTGAACTCGGACTCAGGTAAGGGTTTTGTGAATATATCAGCTAAGTTGGATTTTGAGTCTATATGTTTAAGTACTATCTCACCCCTGGCTACATGGTCTCTTACGAAGTGATGTTTGACTTCTATGTGTTTTGTTCTGGAATGTTGGATTGGGTTCTTCGTTAGATTAATTGAACTTATATTGTCAATAAATACTTGAGTTTGGGTGTAGTTGAGCTGGAAGTCCTTAAGAGTGTGTATCATCCATAAAAGTTGTGCTACACACTCTCCTAAGGCTACATATTCAGCTTCAGTTGTGGACAGAGCTACACAGTGTTGTTTTCTGCTGCACCAACTTACTAGACTATTTCCTAACAGTTGGCAACTTCCACTTGTGCTCTTTCTATCTAATTTACAACCAGCATAGTCAGAATCCGAGTATCCTGACAAATTGAAGGTTGAGGTTCTAGGATACCAGATCCCTACATTTAGGGTGCCCTTTACATATCTTAGTATTCTTTTTAGGGCTGCTAAGTGTGTTTCCTTAGCACATGTTTGGTATCTAGCACACATCCCTACAGCAAAAAGAATGTCAGGTCTGCTGGCTGTAAGGTACAGTAGACTACCTATCATACTTCTATACACTTTGAGGTCTACTGGCTTACCATCAGGGTCACTATCTATTTTTATATTAGTGGTCATGGGGGTACTTATGCTTTTAGAGTTATCCATTTTAAATTTCTTTACTAACTCTTTAGCATATTTGGATTGATGGACGTAGTTTCCATCTCTAGTTTGTTTGATTTGTAGTCCTAGGAAAAAGGTAAGTTCACCAACTAAGCTCATTTCAAATTCATTTTCCATTATCTTGACAAACTCTTTTAGGAAGTTTGTGTTGGTGGATCCAAAGATTATGTCATCTATGTAAATTTGGGCAATAAATATTTCTTTTCCTAGGGTTTTAATAAATAATGTTGAGTCAATTTGTCCTTGTTTAAATTCTTTAGAAGTTAAGTAAGTTAATAAACGTTCATACCAAGCCCTAGGTGCTTGTTTTAACCCATATAGTGCTTTAGTTAATTTGTAAACATGGTCAGGTTTGTCTAAGTCCTTAAACCCAGGGGGTTGTCCTACATAAACTTCTTCTTTAATGAATCCATTTAGAAAGGCTGACTTTACATCCATTTGGTATAGCTTAAATCCTTTATGGGATGCAAATGCTAACAACATTCTAATGGATTCAAGTCTAGCTACTGGGGCATATGTTTCATCGTAATCTAATCCCTCTACTTGGCTGAATCCCTTAGCTACTAAGCAGGCTTTATTTCTAACTATTTCTCCTTGATCATTTAGCTTATTTCTAAAGACCCACTTAGTGTCTATGATGGATTTGCCTTCAGGTTTAGGCACTAGTTCCCAGACTTGGTTCCTCTTAAATTGGGCTAATTCTTCTTGCATAGCTATGATCTAATCAGGGTCAGGTAGGGCTTCATCTATAGTTTTGGGTTCTATTTTTGATATCATAGCTATTTGACTAAGGTTTCTATACGAGGATCTAGTCCTGACTCCTAGAGTTGGATCACCCATAATTTGATCAGTTGGGTGACTAAGTCTGGGTTTCTTGGTTCTCCTAGAACTTGGTTCAGCCTCAGGTCCGGCTGGTCGGTTTGGTTCACTATTTGATTCGACTCTTTGAGCTGGTTCATTTGTTGGTTCAATAATTGGGTCAGTTGACTCATTAATTAGTTCAATAGTTAGTTCGTTTAAGGATTCAATTAAGGGTTCACTAGTTTGTTCATTATTTTCTTGATAAGAATTTGATGAAGTTAGGTCTGGATTATCAGATGTTGAGTTGACTTCTTCATCAAATATTAAGTTAGTTGTTTCTTCAATTTTCTTAGTTTGTTTGTTGTAAACTCTATAGGCTCTACTTGTGGTTGAGTATCCTAGGAAGATACCTAGGGTTGATTTGGATTGAAATTTTCCTAAGTAGTCTTTGGTGTTTAGGATATGAACTTTGCATCCAAAGACCCTTAGGTAGTGTAGATTTGGGAGCCTATGGTAGTACAGCTCATAGGGTGTTTTATTGAGTCGCTTGTTAATCAGAACCCTATTTTGGATGTAACAAGCCGTACTAATCGCTTCTGCCCAAAATTGGTTTACTAAGTTAAATTCGTTGAGCATAGCCCTAGCGGCTTCCTGTAATGTTCTATTTCTTCTTTCGACTATCCCATTTTGTTGGGGGGTTCTAGGACATGAAAATTCATGTAAATACCCATTGACCTTACAAAATTCCTCAAACCGTTGATTTTCAAATTCTCCCCCGTGGTCACTCCTAAGTCTTTTAATTTTAGTATCGTTTTGATTTTCAATTAATTTGCAGAAATCATTAAATAGGTTTAGGGTTTCATCTTTAGTTTTTAGAAACCTAACCCAGGTAAACCTAAAATAATCATCAACTATTACTAAGCAGTATCGGTTCCCGCTTAGTGACTTGGCTCCATGTGAATCAAATAGGTCAAGGTGCAGGAGCTCAAGTGTGGTTTGAGTTAGGTCAGATTGGATTAGTTTGTGATTAGATTTGGTTTGTTTACCTTGATTACATGATTCACATATTAGGCTTTCATGATTTTTAATTTTAGGTATACCTTTAATTAGTCCAAGTTGGGTGATTTTTGAGATAGTTCTTAAGTTAGTATGACCTAGTCTCTTATGCCAGAGGTTTGATTGTTCTAACTGAGTTAACATACATTTGGGTACTAGGGGAAGGTTTATAGTGTATATATTATTTTTCCTAGTGCCTTTAAGCATGATTTCTGAGTCTTGTACATTTCTAATCAGGCAGTTAGAATTGTTGAAGGTGACTATATAACCAGAATCACATAACTGACTTATGCTAAGCAAGTTAAAGTTGAAGTTTTCAACCAAGAGAACTTTCTTAATAACAAAATCAAATTTAAGTTCAATATTACCTGACCCAATTACCTTTAGGGTAGCATTGTTGCCAAATGCTACTGAGCCTAGGTTCTTGAACTTGAGTTTGGTGAATTTCAATTTATCTCCAGTCATGTGTCTGGAGCAACCGCTACCCAACATCCATTGGTCCAAATCTTTATGTTCCTACACATAAAGAGTTTTGTTGATTTGGATCCAACTAGAGTCAGGAATAGCTTAAATTGATTTTCACTACCTAGTCTGTCTCACTCAAATCTAGGGTTTTCAATCACGTTAACCTTATAAGTTTTGTGAGACAGGTTTTGATAAGTAAAATTATTTTGAAAAATTATTATTTATTTTGAAAATCTTAAATTAATTTTTGAAAACAGTTAAGTTTATTTTGAGAGAAAATGTTTGAATCTATACTTAACTGAAAATTATGTTAGATTTGAATTTAACAAAAAGTAATTTGAATTTGAAATTCAAAAATTGACTTCCAGGTCTTAGCGATGCACTAGGCCTTCTTTGGCCGTAGCCTTATTGGATCATCAACCCTTTCCTTGACAAAGTCGTTTAATGAAATTTCATTTTCAAAATTAATCATTGAAAAAGTTCTGGTCTAACTAGTTTGGATTTTGGATCGGTAGCTTCGGCTAGTTTCACCAGTCTAAAGAGACCAAGTGAACTTGATCTTATTAGAATTGGTTTCCCTAACGTACTATCATCTCACCTCCACCCAATACTATGTTGTCAAGTTTCAGTTAAGTTTGTTCAGTCATTATACTAACCTAAGTTTAAGCATGGTAAATTACAGAAATTTAAATAAGCAATCAATCAGGCAAATTGCAAGAATTAAATTCTATTTAACAATAAAAATAGTTTTTAATTTGGCTCCCCCTGGACTATAGCCCCGATAATGGTTTGGCAAGATGTGAATCTTGTCCTTGGGGATCCAATATTGATTTGATCCAGTTGGTTTGTTCAGACACAGTTTAGGTACCCATGCCTGAACTTTACCTCTGGACTGATTCAGTACAGCAAAATAAGATCTTTGTCGGGATTTGGTTCTATAGCCAAGTCCGGATCGATTTAGAACGGACTTCTGTTTTCCAAGAATCATGTCAAGACCCTTAGAACCGGAAGTGAATCGTTCTAATGGCCGCTCTAGATCCTTAACCTGAGTTTTCAGGG